>JBCEWC010011549.1:0-16592 GCA_038996855.1 Solanum aculeatissimum | reverse complement strand
ACTTCCATATTTAGGACGAACCAAAAATCCACAGTCAAGATGACAATTGATCCGAGCAAGAGGCATGCCAATAGTGAAAAAGTCACAGCCACAAGAAGGACAAAGTCCACAAGGATGTCAAGTTATCCAGCAATCCATACAAATGGGCGAATTAAGCAAGTGTCTTGGAAGTCTCAAAGGATATCAACACAACAAGATAAAGTGACAAGAACATAGATAAGATACCAAGGTAACCTTCAAATGTACCAGCTGGTAACAAGAAAATAATAACAAGTCTTTTTCTTACACAAACCTTAACCTTTTAGTATACATTGACACTACCGAGTTCAAGTCGTGGATCAACACGACATTCGTTTCTTAAAACAATTAGTTTAAGATTGTACAAGAGTGTAAGTAACTCAATACTCAATGGAAATGCTAATTTAATATTCATCACTTTCAACAGGTAAAAACTAACAATATATATACCAAAGTGAGACCCATTTTTGCAAATCACACCTTTCTGGGCAGCTTGACTGCCTTGCATTCTAATAAGATTTTGAATCCGTAAATGGAAAGACCAGAATTTTAAGTATACATAAAAGTTGTAGGTATATGAATTTAGGTTGAAACAATCAAGAATCACTGCAAAATACTTTTTGTACAAGAATTTATAATCGGAACATTAACAGGCACACACAAAGGATTTCTAAGTCGTGAATCTGGACAAAACTTGTCCTAAATTGCATCTACTGTTTTGAATCCATAACTACCAAATTTGATCACAAAATGAACATAAGAGTTATATATACATGTCTTGGGGTTTCAAATAACCAATAAACATCACAACATACAGCTCACACATCAATATATGCTTAAAATACTAACAGCAGTACTTAGAAGGCTTCTCAGACAGAAAAACTGGCCAAAAACTTTCTCTGTGTTTCGTCCCCTTTTGTTCAGTACAATTAGAACATATTCAAAATTTCACATAAACATAAAAGTTGTAGGTGTGTGAATTATCTTTCCAAAATATATTTACACACTAAAAACTCATCTATATACAATGTGATATTACACAATTACTAAACACTACACAGTTTCAAGACAGAATTTAACTACTTACCAAATGGTGGGGGTTTCTGGATCTTTTTCTCAAAGGGACTAGTTTATTTTCGTGATTTATTTGATGTATAATGGTATGATGGAGTTTATAAGGTTAATATACTTTTGGAACCGACTTACCTTAGAGGGAACTATATATATATATATATAAAAGTAAGTTAAGGGGCTGCCCAAGAAATGGTGGCTGCCCAAAACTCTTTTTTTCATTCCTTTTCTTTTGTCTCCTTACACCTTATTCTATATTATTATGGCTTGTATAATATATAAGGTTTCATAAAAGTAAACCAAATTACACTAAGACAACCCCTCCCCCTTTTCTTTTTGACGATTCAAAAAAATCAATTCGTCTGACTACACAAATTCGAGTCAAAGAGTTATGAAGTAAGGGTTGATTTTATCTCAAGGGATTACCCTTTTGAAAGAGCATACATGATTTAATAGTAAGGGCGTTACATACCCCGATGAGCATGAGACTATTGATGGTTGACCGAACAGTGAAGAAGCCTCTGGGGATACTGTATGACATCATTGTCAAAGTTCACAAATTCATATTCCCCACAAAATTTGTGATCTTAGATTGCAAGATCGACTTCGACACCCTAATTATCTTGGGAAGGCCTTTCCTAGCCACTCGACGAGCCTTCGTAGATATGGAATCAGACCAACTCAAGTTTAGATTGAATGACAAAGAGGTTGTCTTCAACATATGTTAGTCAATGAAGAGGCCAAATTAACTCAAGATGGAAGTGTGGGCAATTGATGAAGTATGAGTAATCAAAGAGTCTACATCGTGCCGTGACAATAAATAAGGAACTTTTACGGAGGCAACCCAAGTTATTTAATGTAATAGGATAGTTTTTTTTAACTTTTAGAAGTGTTAGGTGGTTTTTATTTTCAATATTTTTGGTTGTAACATATGGACATTGAATTGGTGACATATAGGATAATATTGTGTTTTGTGTAGTTTATGTAGGTGCAGGACTAAGTCAACCATTTTGGGCTGAATATGCAGCAGAGGGTGATTCTATGACTAGTTCTATGAGTCGTATGTCAATGTACGACTCATACACCAGCTCATAGAAAATTCCAATTAGCAAAACGTATGTGCACTCCAGTCCACGAGCCAACTTTATGGCCCGTAGAATAAACTATAGGACGTGAATGGGGCTCGTGGACCCGAGGTAAGTTTTCCAATTTCTGAGAAAGTTTTGAGAGGCTCTACAAAACCTTCTCACATATCGTAATTCATTATACATCTCGTAAAAAGAGTTGTAGGACCCAACCTAAAACTAGGGTTTCAAGCCTCCTACAAAACCATGATCTACAAGCAATAGAATTCTCTAAGGCCCGTAATTGGGGTCTTGTAGGACCAGGCCCAGCTCTTATGAACCGACCCGGTCAACATATAAAAATGGGTCAAATGAAATTTGACCCTATTCTTCCAAAATACTTTCGAAAATACCCAAATCTCTCATAAATTCTAATCGGTCTGACCAAGCTTTCGACCACTTCTTCTATTTTTTGCCACTTTTTTGGCAAACATCCAAAGCTAGGGTTTCGTCCCCTATTTTAAAACCTCCATCAATTTCAACCTTGTTTGCATCAATTTCGGTATGTTCTCGGCTTCACAACCCTAGACTTTTAAATTTGTTTTGTTGATAATTGTTGAAATACGATGGGCATGGTGTTCATGATATGATTTGTTCTTATTTTTGCTTGACTTTTGTAATTATTCATGAAATCAACGTGTTTGCCCTTGTTTAAAAGTGAAATTAGTAGCCCGAAAGTGTGTTGGTGGTTGTCTTGTGTTTAAATGTAGTTACATGCCCATAAAATTGAATGACTTTAATTGATATAGTTGACATGTGACTGCATGAACATGCTTGTATGGATGAAATTGTCAAAATAGAGTCAGACCGTTAGGTTAACAAGCTAAATCATTTTAAATGAGGTTAATTTGCTTATGGGGATGAGTGTTTCCATATAATTATGTTGGGGTGTGTGTGAGTCACTGCTTTGATGCTGATAAAATTGTATAAAGGTCAATATAAAACCCGTGTGATGAAGTTGGAAATTATGGAGTCTAGAAGTTTCAGTCTACGTGGGTTTTCTACAGCCCGTTGACTATTCCACGAACCATACTTACCCCTCGTAGGAAATTCCAGAAACTAAATTTTTAGGGATGTCATCAGATGAGACATTCTATGAGTTGTAGATCAATCTATGACTCATAGATAGGTCTCGTAGGAGCCTACCTGCTTGAGACCTAATCTGGAGACTCATTTATGACCCAGTCTACGAGTCATACCGAGCATTGTAGATTCTTCCAGTGGCTTGAAATTTTGGACACTGGTTCTACGAGAGACCTTTACATATCATATTCTTTTCTATGGCTTGTAAAAGGACCCTCATAAACCCCTGTATGCCCAATCTATCATGAATTTATTTTTCACTGCTTGATTCATGGGGCTAATCATGTGTGCTAAATGTGTACTTTTCAGGTACTATGGCCCCAAAGCAGAGATGTGATGAGATTAGAGCCATGTAGGAGTGAATGCGTGACAAGCCCACAAACTTTGAGGTCTCTCCTGGGACTAGTGTCTTAGTAGAGGAGTTTTTCATCCAACCAGATTTAGAGGTCAAGCTATGACAGGCACGAGCCACCACTAGATAGACCCAGTCTCAGGCTATTGTGGTTCGTCCTCCCTACTCTAATGACGGAGGTGATAGGGCCAACATCTCTATCCAGATGACGTCTTCCGAGGAAGGGTCTGAGTTCAGATTTAAGGAGGGGTCAGAATCTGCTTCCACTTCAGTCCCTCGAGCACCAGCCTCACCTCTGTATGCATGATCTAGCCGATGGTGCATTGAGGGCATGCAAACCATCTATGCGTAGGACATTCAGCGAAATGAGCGAGGCCAACCAGCTCATTCCATTTTTGAGGAGCCACGAGTCATTAGTACTGGACTCAATAGTGTCCCAGGCCTCGAGGACACAATTTCTGGATAAAGACTCCAGTGGTTGGCAGGGCCGTAAGGGAGATACTCCCTAGTTATGATTCCAGAGTTTCTTACCTCCTATGCCATCATAGTACTCAACTCTCTTCCCAAGGGGAAGAAGCCCTTTGTCCAGCCTCGATTGACATATGTGAAGGTGAGGGGTCGACAGGTGGGCATTTTAGAGACTACCATCTACCGGATATTATTTGGGCTCGAGTTCCCAGCCCTCAAGACTACAACAAAGTTTGATCGGAGATTGGGGCAGACCAAGGACTTAGGCATTATGAGGAACCAGGATCAATGAGCCAGATAGATGAGATGGGTTTCCGATCAGATCGCAGCAAAGGAGCTAGACATTGAGTGGATAGCTACATCAGCAAACACTATCGTGAAGGCTTCTCTTAATATTCTTTAGAAATTTTTATGTTTGGTTATGAGTTTGCAGATCCAGCCTACTTTTGCCAACAATATTTTGATGTCGGACCATGCAGTGCTTGTTGCTAGCATCTTGGATAGCTATGAGATTGATTAGGTCGTGCTAATTACCAAGCAGATTCATGAGGTGACTCTAAAGAGGTCCACATCCAACCCCTACTCGTGTATTATCTATAGCATATGCTTACAGATGTAGGGGGAGGTTCTTCACCATATGGATAATATAGTAGAGGTTTAGAGGACTCAAGATACCATCCTGATAAAGGCTGATGATAATCAAGTGGTACTTTGACAGGCACCACGAGCACCAATCACTCTGCCAGAGATGTTCGCCCCAGCACCACCGCTTGAGCCTTCTACCATCACCACCACTATTTTACCAACTGCTGAGGGGCACCCACAGGTTAAGACAAATATAGAGAGGGGGACCACTACTAATATTCCTGCTCCAGAGGTAATGCCTACTTCTTTAGCACCCGCCAACATGGTATTTATGTCCACGACATCACTACAGTCCCTAGTACAATAACAAGCCCGTACTAAGTCATAAATAACTCAGTTATTATAGTAGTTGAGGCCTTGGGTCCGCCAGGTCATTTCTGAGGTAGAGAGCCGCATGCAGGCATTCACGATCGCAGCTATTCAGGATGAACTTAGACTCGTGGATGTCCACATAGGTGCATTTGAGAGGTGGGTCCAGCAGAGCCTCAACACAGCAAGGCCCATTGATATGATGACCATCTAGATAGAGATTCAGTAGCTCTAGTCCTAGATGAGTATTGCACTGGCCACGCCAGTTAAGATCCCACTGACAAGACATCTTAAGATGATGGTAGATTTTTTCGCTCCAAAGGAGACACTACTTCCTTCCCTATGGAAGAGGCCTGCACAGATTACCCAGATATTGTGAGATTAGAGATCGGGCTGACAAAGGAGAAACAGTTAGAGGTTTCCAGACTACGATCGACACATGATGAGGAGGTTAAGCGAGCTCATGATCTAGAGAAATTGAGGGGTGGTGGACCCTCAGGACATGCTCCTACAGTTGAGGAGTCCACTAGGGAAGTTGCGAGTGGACAACCTAAGACAAAGAGAGGCGCTTAGGTGCCCAGGTATGTTTTGTTTGACCCCTATTCTTTATTTTGATATTTTGTGTGCATTGGAGACAATGCATATCTTTTTCAATGGGGTGTGGGTAGTTATAGGCCTCAGTGAAGTCTGAGTAACCTTGGCGTATAACTATCCCAATTTTTTATTCCAAAGGATTTTCTTGCATGTGTTCTTTTGCCCTACGAATATTTACTTTCTGTTGAACCAGTATGTTTAGGATGTTTAGGTAGTATTAGTAACATAAAGTACTAATATCTTTAGCATATGTTTGTTTTTGTTGATAAATGTTACCCACCATAATTCTTTGATTAGTTAGTCTTAATAGCAACCATGCATGTTTGATTGTTTGACAGTGCTTGTTCTGATAAGTTGGGCATAATTATGATAAAAAAAGCATGATCTGAGAGTGTGTGTTGACATGTAAGTAGTGCCATGAGTGAGTGATCTTAAATTATGTGATTCCTATACTGTGTTTCGATTAAGAACTTGCCCTGTTACTCTAACTTAGACTATAGGTTAGTTGGTTGGGGAAGGATCTTAGGCCATTATTCTTAATAGTCCACTTAGCCTAAATAACTGACCAAATGTATAGTTTATCTATTGATCCCTATATTTGAGCCTTGCATAAACTGCCTTCTTTGGAAATACCTAAGTAACATAATCTTGAAGAATGATAAATCCTAAAATTGGCCTTGGTTCTTCCTTGAACATTGTGCACCTCAACTCAGGCCAAAAGCCTATAGAACTTTTGATGCTTTAAACTTTGAATTTAATGTGTTCTTAAAATGATGTTAGTAGGTTTGATGTGTTTTTATGTTAATTTTGCAAGATTATTGGAGTGGGGAAGTTTTTGTGCTAACTTGGATAGATTGGAAAATTTTTGAGGTTTCATGAGACCATCTATGGTCTATGGTTCATTCCATGACACGTAGATGGTTTTAGAGGTCTGATTCAATAAAGTTCTATTTTTCAGGAATTAAGACTACATGTTGCTGGGACTAATGATAGATCAATTGATGACCCATACACCAATTCATGGTTTGAGGCCAAGAGAATATGCATAGTTGTTGAAGAGTTACCAGACGAAGGCTTTTACGGGTCATAAGTCAAATGATGATCTGTAGGAAGCAGTTCATACATTGAGGACAGTTTTTGACGGATGCAGTCTACGAAGTCAGTCTATAGGCTGTGAATACATCTATGGCTTGTAACTTCGTTCGTGAAAAGCCCCGATTCAAGTTTTCCTATTTCATTTAGGATTTGGGTTTCTTTTATTATAAATAGGTTTTAGGTCTTTTTACACGTATAGAACTTCAGACTTGATATTATTACTTTGTTTAAATGTGTTCTTGGAGATTTCCTATGGACTACGTTTGATATTATCTTTGGGGTATAATATTGTCATTTTCGTGAAGATTTTGGATCTCTTGTTTTTCAATTTTTCATTGTAATTGTTTAATTATGCAATTCCATAATAAGATTTTTTCATCTACAACAAACATGAGTATCTAAATCCACAACTAGGGTTGTGGGAATCATGAAGATCTAATAAAATAAAAATCAAATAATGTGTAATCCTTGGAAAGTGTGTCACTACATCAAAAAGGAGATTTAGCGGCAAATAAAATTTGTATTAGCGGCCATAACAATAGCCGGTACAGATTTTCCAACCAATGAACTATGGCCAGTGTTTCAGGGGTCGGCAAAGGCTTTTGCGACCATTCAAACAAGCGCTGGTAAAACTATGCTCAATTGCTGCTAAAACTCATTTGATTTTGTTTCTATTAGTTGCGGTAATTAAGATGGTTGCTAAATTCAATTCAAAGCAGTTAGGTATGGTCATGTAGTGTCCATTTTTATAGTCGGTAAATCGAACTTAATTTCTACTAATTCAAATTTATTTTAGCGGCAATTGATTACTGCAAATAAGATTACCGCTAAATCAAATCTAAAAGAGTTAGTTATGCTCATATAGTGTATATTTTTATAGCCAGCAAACTAAACTAAATTGCCGCTAAAATGCATTAGTTTTAGCAGCAACTAAAATAGTTGTAAAATCAAATATGAAACGACTAATCATGCTCATGTAGCATCCAATTTTAGGTAACTGTAATAAAATTGCCACTAAAGGTTAGTATTATAACTAGTAAACCCCAATAAAATTGTTATCAAAGGGACCCCATTGCAGGAAACAATATTTTTCAAATACGAAAAATGTATGATATTAATTCATAAAATAAAATGCCACCTCATAAAATCTAAACAAACAAAATAAAGTGTTAATCCAAACTACTATAGTATCACAACTTAAAAACTAAACTTATATATTTGAATGAAATAACTAACTTCATTACATAAACAATCCAAAAAAATAACGTCTTCATAGAATTTCCACAATTGTTCATCATTTCGAAGTATTCCATAGGCAAAAGTTTAGAACATCAAATTGCATGACCTGAAATAATAAAATAAATGTGTCAAAATATAGAATATAATGGATAAAACATCATGAGTTGTGAGTATATCATATATTAGAACCATGTGAAGAACACAAATAATCTCAAAGATTTAAAGGAACTTGGAAACAAAAACTTATAGAGGCAAAGTATCTGAACAATAAAGAGGTTTCAAAACTTATAATTCAAGAAACAAAGGTCAAAACTATTAGAAAGACGAGAACTGGCAGACCAAGGTATATTTAAAAAATGACCGAAGTGAAGTCTATATACCTCGTGGGAACAAAGATAGAGTTGGTAATTAGTCGGGAAACACCAAAAAAAGGAGATGCTAGCTGAAGTGCTAAAAAGGGTAGAATCTGCTAATGTTGGGGTCAAAGAGACGAAAAGCGATATGTCCAATATTAGCTAGTTGGTAAATTCACATTTTAAATCTATTTAGAAATTAGAGCTGCAAACATTCAAATTATCAATGATTCTAAATCAACACAAGAATGGAACACAACTGAGTGGCATAGTGCATAACCTATAAAAGTATGAAAATGTATGAGAATCACTAGTTGGAGCAATAAGTCACTTTGGAGACCAATGCCTGCAGGTGTAGAGAACGGGTATATAACGTTGAAGTTGAGAATGATATTACTATTGTGAACATGGGTTGTGATGAGGTTCTTGCTGTTGAGAACTTTCTATATGACAATTGTATATAGGTTGCATGCAGTAAATACTAGGATAGTCTTATGGGAAGAACTACTAACTCTAAGTACTACAATAACAAATCCCTGGCTAGTGTTTGGTGATTTTACTACAGTGACTTGTTTAGAAGATAGATGATCAGTTAATTCTATCAAGGAAAATGAGGTCCAGATTTAAAAAAAAAAATATAGTGATCAAAATATTCTATTCTTAATGGCACCTACCAAGAGTTAACTTGCATACAGATGCGATAAGTGCAAGAAATGTATACTTTACTTCACTCTTAGATCAGTAATGACACATACTTGCACATATTTAGACGTACACATAAAGTTGAGTTTTGTTTCTTTTAAACTTTCTTGTAGTAAAGAAGACAAGTGTTGAAAGGTTGAAGGCAGAGGGCTGAGGGATTGAGTGAGAGAGAGAGAGAGAGAGAGAGATATGGAAAATGGAGAGGACAGTTTGGTGCCTAAGCTTGAGGGATGGAATTTGAATGATTCAAATAATTCCAAGAACAATGATGGGATATATCAGGTTCTAAAAGCAGTTGAAGCTGCTGATGCCATAATTAAGCAACATGTTTGTTAATCCTTCCCTCACATGAATTTCTGTATATGTTCATGGAAGGTTTTAGTGACTCTGATGATCAGTCTATTGGGAACAATTTCTATTTTTGTTTCATAAGTTCATAGAATGGTTTTACCGACTCTGATGGTGAGTCTACTTCCTTTTTCGTTTCACGTAGAAGTTACATAAACTGAAACTAAACTCTAATCATTCCAATAGGAACAATGTTGAATATCTCTTGGTCATATGTTAGATAAAACTGTTACCCTGGACCTATATTTTTGTCTGTCGAAGATGGATAACTCTAGGCCTTCGTTTTAACTAGCTATGTCATGTTGTGCAAATTGAATTGCAAAAGGTAGTCTAGAGATAGATAAGTGATACATCAGTCACTGTTCAGTCCAATAGTCAGAGATAATTGCATATTGGCTTTTTCTTTCACCAGCAATGCCAACCCCGCCCAATTCAATCCCAAATAATGGTTATGGATTCTGAGTTTTCTGACCACACACCTCTCAATGTTCACTTTGTAGTTGAAGACGCACAAAGAACAAAGCATTTCAGATTTCTAAATTATTTGTCTAATCATAAAGACTTCATGGCCCTAGTAAAATAGGCTAGGGATACAAGATTGAACTTGGAACTACATAGCAGCAGTATCGCTAAAATTGAAGCTTACTAGATTAAAACTGAAGTAGCTTAATATTCAAGATTTCAGTAATGTGGGAGCAAAAATTTATGAATGTAGACAGAAACTTGCATGCACTTAAAGTATGATGAGAGATCATGGACAATTGAGGGATCTGTTTAATACAAAAAAGGGACCTCAAGAAGGATCTTTATAAACAAATGATGCATATGATGAGGATTTCAAAGAAATTTATAAATTTGTATTCAAATAGTAACTTAAATAGTAGCACCGAAGGATTAAAAAGAGTAATACCCTGAGAAGTTGGAGTATTTTCAGCAACACTGGGTATCCCTATTATTTGTGACATTTTTCCATGGCTATTACCGGCATTAGGGGACTGATAAATTTAACTTATTAGTTAATAAAAAATTTATATGATTATATTTCATAAAAAAACATCAAAACCTATGTAATTGAGTTACCTGTCCGCTTGAGGTGGCATTGATATTTTGAGGCATGAATTCATTATGAGCATATTTGCGCATGAATTGTCTCATTTGGAGTAACCCTGATTGCATATTATCTTGATTTTGTTTCATCAGATTCATTTCTTCATTTTGTTTTGCCTTTAATTCAATTATCTCCTGCTCTAGTCATTGTACAACTTCATTAGATGAATCCTCTTTATCGATATCATCTACTACCCTATAGAACAAAAGGAGTTGAATCAAGTCTTAAACCAAAAACATACCCACTTCTTTCATTTTTCCAACACTTGAGAATATACATCGCCTTTCCAAGTAACACAGTGAGGAGGTATGTCAGTAGATCCCTTGCTAGTGCTCATCTTTTCATTTATCATGTCCTGGATAAAGCATACATATCAAATTCAGTTTTAAATTATGTCTATTTTTAAACTTTTTGCTTATTGTTTCCTAAGGTAGAAAATAAAAGAGAGGATAAATCTTACAATCACTTTCGCATAATCATCATCTAATGGTCTACCATCCACATGTTTTTTCTGAGTTAATAAGAAAACTTTAGCTCGTGTAGGCTCTATACCATTTACAGCCTAATACAATATAGTTAATGTCATTTATGATTCACAAGAAGAGTGAATTATTATAGTTTCTAATTTTAACGGGTTTACCTGCTCATCCATCAAGTTAGCAATACTTTTGGATTCTCCTGTGTGAGGCATCTTTTGCATGACCCTATTATTTCTATTTGCTTGGATGTGTCTCTATCACTGAAAAATTAAAATGATATCTCATGAATTATAAATAATAACTGAGCATTATAAAAACTCAAACACTTCTAAAAGTAGCAAGTAGGAGTACGTTTTTCAAGATTTCTTGATACCCTCGCTTTTTCAGAAAGCCAGTAAGAGACAAGACCACTCCATTGATCCCTTGATATACAATTTGGTCTATTTTTCAGCAAAGCATCTTTAGTCTTATACTTTGGAATATAATCACCTTTTAAAGAGCACTAGTAATCTTTCCATTTCTTTCCTAGAGACTTTAAGACAAATTCTTCTCTACATTTTGGGATAGAGAACTTCTTCTGATAAAATAAAAATCAACATTTAGAAATTAATATCATGTATAACAGATTTACACTTGTTCGACTCATAATAATAATTACATTATACCCTCACAAAATTCAATAATTTCTTCTTTTCCTCAATGTCAAAATTCCTCCAATCATCTATATGTAGAGGTGTTAATTCCGGAGTTCTTGCAATAATTCCAAAAAAGCTAGCAAGCTTTCGACCCACTTTTTCAATAGATTGGTTGCGACTATTAAATTGAACATCAATTGTTTTCCTCGGAGGAAGTTTTCAAATATCTTTTAGTAAAGTAAGTCCACGTACCTTTCTTGCATCTGAATTACATAAAAGGAAAAAATTAGAAGGTTGTCAAATGATAAGAACTTATATTGTTAAATTAATTGAGAGATGTTCTGCAACATATTAAATGATAGTATCATGACACGGTCTGAAAATTCTATAGAGAAACCTCTTGTATCAAACATTAATAAAAAGAATTATCCGGAATAGATGGAATGAAAGACTAAAAGTAGTGTATACACTCTTCCACCAATGAATTAGATTAATTTTGAGAAGTCAAGAACCATATCATATAGTTGATCTGAGAATTGAGTTTGTTTCTCTCTTAGCTATTAAGTTACCCGCCACACGAACTTTTGTATCCCTGCTGCTGTAGGCAGGAGATTTCCCTCTCCTCTGCTGATTTCATTTATGTGGCATTTGGTTGATCTTAGCTCGTGAGGGTGATTAGAATGTGGGATTTTAACTATTTGCAAGTCACACTCAAATGTAAGATTATACTCATAAAAACAAGCATAGTTTAAACAATGAATAGTACTATAAAAGTTAACTATGAGTTCTTCAAGCAGTAATAGTTCATAGCTGAAGGAAGAAAAAAATACATATGATGAAATAAAAGATAGGCTATTGATTCAATAGAATGCGTACTACATCAAAGGCAAGTATATAAGGGATATCAGCCTGACACACGCTTCATGAACTATTAAGAAGATTCCGGAGGCTCAGGATTACTTTACCGTTGCTAGATTTACTTATAAGAAGGTGATATGTATTACAAATTTCTCTATCTGGTCTATATACATGAGAATGAAGGGGACCCATCCAAAGGTTCCATGGAGGAACTTATTTGTAATAGTCTTGGATGTCCTAACTGGTAATTTATACTGAGGTTATATGTACACCTAAGGCTTACATAGATAACTAAAATGGGCTGTACAAACTGATTGTGTGTTAAGTAGCAATAACTTGAGATAATTGAGTACTTTTTACTTTAAGTGTCAATTTACTGATAATCTAATATCATTTGGTCTTTTACTTTTATGATGGAGAAGGGTGTACTAAATGTCTACGGGTTGGTTTGCTAAGGTTAGCTAGGTTACACAAAATTCTAGAAGGATCTATGTTGATTTTGTAGGGATGAAATAGCGTTTTGTCACAATCGCTTTGAGGGTTGCGCGTCATTTCTTGATTATGAGAATAGGCAGGGAGTAAGTTCTAGTTGGAATGATAATTTAGTAATTTAACTTTTAATTAAAGGAGTTCTCACTTTTAAGGTAGTATAGATGTTGCCCAATGATAATAATGAAGCTTATACATTTTGAAAGATCATCCCAACAATGAAGCCAGGATCTAAGCATTGGTGGGAACAATAAAGAAATAAGAACCTAAAAGAGTTACAAATTAACTTGTTGAACTGTTTTTCATATTTTCATGAAAAGTTATCGTTGATGGCAGTCTGGAGAGCATTACATTAAGGAGTTGCTTGTAGTTTTTCCTTCGAGAAGATCTTTCTTTTGTTTTTTCTAACTATACAACTATCTACTGCTAACTTTCTATTTTCCCTTGGAGATGATATTGAAATTAAAGATCCACAAAAGAAACAAAAGAGAAATCCAATGGTAGCAGCACTAAACAAGCAAAACATTTCAAATACATTTCAGGATCTGAAAGGTAGTTTATTAGAGTGAAGAAGTTGATATTATCAACACTTTCAGCTTTCAACTGTGCAATGACAATGCAGTCTTACAAGTCTATATTCACTAGTTATTATGTTTTCCAATCGGTCTTTTATCTGACTTTATTTAATATGCTTAGAAGTGTTATTAACACTCAGCTTTCAACTAAGTAATATTGATGTTGTCTCACAAATCTCTATTCATCAGTTATTCAGTTTTCCTATCTGTCTTTTAGATGGCTTTTCTACAAAACTTATTAACGGTGCTGAATGACTATTAGTTCTACTTCATTCATATTTTTCATTTAGAAATCATTGCTCTTCTTTTTGCAGGAAAGCTTATGCCCATGAAGGTAAAAAATTATAAAGCTCCAATAAATGATGCATCACAAGATGATAAGGCAGATACTGTTGGTCAAATTAGAAAAGATATGGGTATACTACTTCTACTAAAAGTTCTCTTTCTTGTATTCGCAGTTTTGGCTCAAGGAAGGTGAAGCAAGGACATTAAATGTGTGATGTCTACATGAAAAGAGAATTGAAAGTATATTTGTTGAAAAATAAACAAGTTTTATCACTTGGCGTCTTCTTTTAATTCCCAACTGTTGGGGCAGTAAGGCATTAACCCTTAACGATCATCCTTATTTCAACTATTTAGTAATTTGACTGAGATGTTGATATGCAACTAGCTCCATAGCTAGCTAGCAATGTAACTAAATTTCTCCGAAGATGATTGCAGGAACCAAGTGCTGCAGAAGCAGAAAAGTCAAAGCTCAGTGAAAATCTGAAGAAGTTGCAGGTACAATATGATGGCTTTCATTTCTCATAGTGAACAAATTTTTAAAACTATATTTACCCTACATGATTTTGTATGGTGAAAGGAACATTGCTTATAAATTCAAAACGACTGCTTGTCTATGTTTAGTCTTATCTAAGACAGAAGCAAAGCATAGAAGATACTGAAGTTTTGTGAATTTGTATGTGCAAGGCATCAACATTAGAAGTGCTGAGATGCAGGACCAAGCCAAGTCATTTTCTTCCATGGCTAGAGAGGTGTTGTGATTTTGTGGAAATGACAAAGCAAATTCGTGATTGCTTCACTCCACACAAAAATGTTATGTTGGAATTGTATAAGAGATCACAATTCTCGAGTATTTTGCCGGATATTATCTATTTGTTACTTTTTAACAGACCTTGAATTTGAAATTTTCTTTTCTTGTTTCTTCTATTTTATTATATCTGGCTACTATTCATGATCACAATCGTTGGAAACCATAGAGTCGGTGTAGATAGGCTCACATTAAGTGTTGCAGATGAGATATGATCTCAAGGTTGCTACTGATATACCGCAACATCTATGTTATTCCCTTGGCGGCTCATACTAGTTGGCTATATCTATATTATGTTTGTTTGAAATAAACCCAATTCAGCACTCTCCATAAACACACCAGTAGAGTAGTCACAACGACAGAAGTGACTTCTTTTATTTTTTATTTTCTATATAGTTGCGTCTGTATATCTTCTTCCACTGTTTTTTTTATTTTCTACACAGTTGAACACACATGTTTTTGTCTATTTTTTTCTACAGCTGCACGAACATGACTTCTTCCTCTATTTTTATTTTTCTTCGTAGCAGTACCCACATGTCTTTTTCCTCTGTTTTTTATTTTCTACAACTACATGCACGGGTCTTCTTCCTCTATTTTTAGTTTTCTATACAGCAGCACATGCATGTCTTTTCCTTTGTTTTTTATTTTCTACAAAGTTGCGCCTGCACATCTAAAGGAAGTTTCTTGTCTCTAAAGGTCAATTTAGTATGAGGTAGCTACTCGTCCCTAAAGGTTAATCGAAGATGAGGTAGCTACTCGTCACATAAGGTTAATCTAGGATGAGGTAGTTGCTTGTCAAAAACATAGTCACTCACCGGAAGCTACTTCACACTATTCGACTACCTACAGTTACCTAAGGAAGAAAAGAAGAATAAAAACACAAACTGAGAATTTGTAAGCCTGTAAAAGAGTTTAGATTTTTCAGTGCATACACTTCCCATAAATCCACAAAGTTGTTGGAAAGTAGTTACTTTTGAAACTTGATTTAACTTAATACAATTCATATGAAGATAAAATATCAGCTGCTAAATAATTGGAGAGGTAAAACACATCAGTGACGCCTTTACTAGAGAGGAAAGAAAGCAACACACATCATATTCTGAGTCATAAAAATGCAAACACTCCTCCTCAATGTTGCATCCTAAATTTCTCTCCCTACTACCTTTTAACAGAATACATATTGGTGTTCCCTAACTTCATATTCTGAGAACAATCAGTCATCTTATAACCTATTTCTTTAATATGTATGAACGTGTACAGAGAGGTCAAATTCACTATAGATGCTTTGTCAAAGCATAGTCACTTCTTGGAACTACTTAACACACTACTTCGACTGCCTACAGTTACCCAAGGAAGCAAAGAAGAACAAAAGTGCAAACTTTTCAGATGATACTTATTTCAAAATAACCAAGGCTCTTTCGATCATCTATAGAAATTCAAGTTACTTAGTCATACCAATTACGCATCAAATCACATCATAAAATATTAGGGAAAATGGAGGAATAGATTTAATACATTAAAAATAAATATAAAAAGTAAGAGATCAAAGTGGAACTAGGAGATCCAAAAGCAAAGGAATCTATTCAATAAATTTCAATCAAAGAAATCTAATCAGAGATCACAAACACAAATTAGCAAAACATATTAATGAACAACGATGTTGCTAGGTTATTATATAGATAGAAAGAATGAAATCTTAACATATAATCGACAAAGAGCAGAGAACATTAACATCTATATCTGGAGAGTAGTGATCAACATACCTGAATATTGCAATTTCGTACGTTGTTGTTGGACATTGTTGGTTTCTGGACCTCTTGATTATTGAAGTCGTTGGGTGTTGTTCACTGTTCGTTGTTCAAAACATATTGATGAACAAGGATGAAGCTAGATTATTATATAGACAAAAAGAGTGAAATAACGACACATAGTAGAAACAGAGAGAGAACATTAACAT
>JBCEWC010011548.1:0-16593 GCA_038996855.1 Solanum aculeatissimum | reverse complement strand
CCCCCCCCCCCCCCCCCCCCCCCCCCCCCCCCCCCCCCCCCCCCCCCCCCCCCCCCCCCCCCCCCCCCCCCCCCTACTCCTTTTTTCTTTTTAAATCAATTTTTGAATAGTTAGTCAAATCAATTTTAATCGTCGATCAACCGTGTGTTAGCGACTGTTTCAAGTGCGTAAAATCTTCTTAAAATGGAAATTTGAACCCGGACTCATTCTTTGGAGTTTTAAAAATATTTTTCTGTTTAAGTCTTTCTAAAAATTACTCTAATGATTTTCTTGATTTTTCCTTTAAAAAATTAAGTGACGACTCTATTATTTTCTTTAAATTGATTTTTCTTAAGTCTAAATCAATTTTTTCAAAAACTAATATTTTCCCACAAAAACAAAATGGCATCCTAACTTTTGCAGCATCTATAACAAATAAAGCGCACTCTTCAATGGGGATATGTTTAATTGAACTTTCTATGAAGTTTTATGATCGTACAATACAAATAAAAATTAATAATAAAAACAAAAATTGGTTAAACATGATATATGTACTTTCATCAACATTTAAAAATAGGTATGTATTTATCTGTATCGAGGTACTTTAATAGTCTATCATTTTCACACTGGCCACCTAAAGTAAGAAATCTTATACCAAAGAGAGGATGTCCTCTACACAATGTGTGGAAGAATATGTCACACTAAAATCAATTATTATCAATCAAAGGACAGAAAAAATCACTTATATACACTCATATTCATACCAAAATCACTGTTGGTATACCTTCAGAGATGCCCAGTAACAAAGAGTAATGAAAAATAATTTTTTTAATAGGAAAAAATTCAAGATCAATCAAACAGGTACATGTAATTAGAAAAATCAATCGACAACAAATAATAAATCCAAAAAACTACAGGCATTAATGTCAAATTATTTTATGCCACAACGGGTAAGCTTCTAAAATTCAAATACATTAAAAAAATAATTCTAACAAAAATTATGAGATTGGATCTATCATCATTGAAATCCAAACTTTTTTTGCCAGAATTCCCCTCAGAAGGAACATCATCAATGGTGATGTCAAATTAACTGATAATTTATTTAAAATTTTAAACCTAGAAGTAAAAAATCTAGACTCACCCCCAAATTCTTTTGTTGACAACTTGGATCCTATATTAGTTTGGAAGAAAAAGACTCTTATTTTCATAATCCTAAAAGATCTACCGCCTTCAACTCTCACAACCCATTTTTAGGGCCCATTAACTATATCTTAAGGGACACATCTCCATTACATTGACTGCAAAATGACCTTTCACAAGCCAATAATACTAACAAAATTAAAGAACTTATTTTGGTGGAAAATGAATTCAACACTTATTCGAAAGGAAAAAAAAGGTTAATTCAAATAATATTCACAACTTTAATAGTTCAACGTAACCCATAAAAATAATAAACCCCAATAATATCTTATTGATCAAATTTAATGAATCTACAATAAATACATTTTACTGTGACAAGGCCCATCACAGTAGATTTAAAATCTTTAATTAGCATTGACCAGAACATCCTTATATTCAATTTTTTAATCAAAATAACAAATTCTTCCTTTACTAATCGAATCCACCATGTATCCGAACAACAGAAACTCTATCTTCCCATCGATTCTCTTAGTACCAGTGAATGGGCTATCTGTAGGAACAGTCCCCGTTTACGTGACTCCATCTCCAGATCCCAACACAATTCCATCATCGTGGATGGAAATGGGACTCCAGGAACAATCACTAACTTTGAATGTCATAATAGAAGATCGAGAAATGGTGTTGGTGATTCAGAACCCATCCATACTAGCACAAATAGTGTCAGTAGGGATTAGAAGAGCTGATGAGACGTATAATAGCCATGTGTGGATGTCAACAGTTCTTCTACCACCAATGAACTACCGATTTCCAGTGTTACCCTTCTTGCATGCTCCAATAAGGGGAACATCGATGTACAATCCTATGCACCAACCACCTTCAATAGTAACACCAGAATTCTCACCACGCTTCTTGGATATTCAAAACATAGATTCATTTTACCATTACTGGCAAGCACAGGGATTAGCACAACAAACTGGGGTTTTCTTCCCAACTATGGGACAATTGAGACCAATGGAGAGAATGAGAGCACAAATGTCAAATGATGTAACCTCCTCACATCAGGTATGCCTTTACATTTAACTTAGTTTCTTTAAGATTAGTGAATACGAACACACAAGAAATAGAAAAAGAGTTATAACTAATACAAGAAATAAAAATCAAAATAATTGTGTTAAAGAAGATAAATGTAATGATCTCCAAGGAGAAATACGATAAAAAAACTCATCCTTACTTGTTCTTCTAATCTATTAAAAATCTCAATAGTTATCAGGTGATCATACAACTTTCATATGGAGAACTATACTTTAGTAATAAATCCAATAGTAGGGAATTCAAATGTGTAAATGAGATCCATAAGGAACATTTCTATAATAATACCCCCCTCCCCCTCACTTAAATAGATCCATCAGCATAATAATATGGAACTATAGAGGGAAATAATTCTTACCTTAGAAAAAACTTAAGATTACTATTGGATTGACACAAACCACTATTAGTATTCTTGCTGGAAACAAAAATCTAAAATCACCAAGTATTAGTTGATGATTTTCCTTTAAGCAAAATGATTGAAGTCCCCAACATAGGCAGCTCTAATGGACTTGTTATGATATGGGATGACAACATGCTAGATATAGACAAAATTACTACAGTTGATTAGGATATACATGTCATGATTAAGGTAACTTGTATGAATATTTCTATGAATTTATCTACATATATGTTAGTACATACAAGAATATGCATAGAACACTATGGAAGAACCTGCAAGTCTAGAACAATTCTCTATATGGTTGTTTCTCTCTAGGTGCATGTTGACTAGCTTGCACCTATTATGGAGAAAAGAGCTCGCATCCTATCATTGAAGACTCTATTAATAATAAAAATGAGATCCTTACAAACAAGGTGCCAATAGAGGCCACAAACTAGTGATATTTTTGCAGTAGTGAAAATCAAATCAGGAAAATCAAAGATAAGCAACCCTAACTTCGAGTGTATCAAAAGTTTATAAAACAACAAGGAATCAGATGCAACAGAAGGAATTGACTAAGGAAAGATAAGTAAACATCATACAAGAGGCAAATAAGATGGAATCAGATTTGATGAGTTCAAAAACTAATGGAATAGAAATGATGGCAATGGAACTCGGGGAAAACCAACTACAACAAGAAAAATAAATTTGGAATCAAATAATAAGTATAGTAGAGCCTTCCCCTCATGAGAAGTCATGTTCTAACATAAGGAAGTTCTTGGTTGACTCAATAGATGAATAGCAGGAGTTAAAGAAAAACTTAATAGGGGACAACATTAACATCACTAAGATGTCAAATAGAGGGTTTAAACAAGAGTATGTATCTCTTACAACGCATGGTGAGTCAAAAATTATTGAAATGGATGATACTAAATCTAAAATTGATTTCTGAAAAAATAATATTGTGTGTTATGTGCTTGGAGCATACCCTTCTTTCATTATAGTAAATGGATATATCTAGAGGCTATGGGAAATTATGGAATTAATAAGTGTCATGACCCGACATTTCAGGTCATGATGACGTCTATTATACCCCATCTACAGGCAAGTCAACCAAATACTCTAAGGTGTTTGTCCTACAATTATGTTTTGTAGCAGCTAAACAACAACAATATAAGCCAAAGATAACCTATCTTAGAACTTGGAAATCAATTTTACAGAGCCACTATAGACCCAGAATAAAAATATATACAGACTTAGAATAGTACAAATACAATCCAAAACTATATACATAAGTTAGTGTCTGCATACAAAGACACCCAACTAGACAAAAGGAGACTGCAGAACATCCTAAAAGTTATTTGATGCTCACCAATAGTCTCTTGTAATGGCTATGATATCTCAAATTCAGCGATGGTAGCTTGTGCTCGGACCTGCATCATGAATATATGCAGAAAGGTAGGGGTGAGTACTAGCATAAGGTACCTAGTAGGCATCATAGGTTGACTGAGTGAAAGTAGTAAGTATTGCAAGAATACCTACTATGTAATACTATAACATTGTCTATCAGAATAGAAGTCAAGAGATATATATGTTTGTAGACCGACGGAGCCCAATTGACTAGAAACAGGTGGCGCATATGGATACCTGCAGATGTACGCAACACAAAACTCATAACATATAGAACTATGCTACAACTATGAAATAGCTAGGGTATAGTGATGTATGTGGGTGTAAGGCCCTAGTATCTATGTCTGTATGTCATGTGGGCACCCATAAACCTAGAAGGTACACCCAAGCAAAAGTACGGTATGTATAGGTGTATTGGGATAGGTATTGGTAATGAATTGTATGAGATCTCAATCAGAACATAACCCCAACGCCGTATGGAGCCTCTAACTCCCTAAATTATGCCTGGCCTAAGGCCAAACATCTTCTCGACCAGGCCTCCGATCGGAGAAATCATCTAGGGCCAAGTGGTTTCACAATCAACTGAGCCTCAAACTCAGAAACAATCAACTGAGCCTCTATCTCAGGAATAATCAACTGAGCCTCTAAATCAGGAACAAGCAACTGAGACCTTACTCTATCAGAGTCAAGTCTGCTAAGCCGGTTTACAAGGATCTATGCCCCTTAAGTCACAACGAGTGTATCCTTAGCGACTACCGACTCTGAACAATGCAAATATAGAGCATCACTAGCCTAAGCCAAGGGTAAGGCCCTATAGTAAGCAGATAACTAGAAGTATAACAAGTGTCCAGAAAAACCAAAGACAATCTAGTTGATTTCCATGGTATAACATGCACCTTACAAATAGAGTCACAATTCAGTCACCAGGTAACCAAGTCACCAGGTAACCAGGAATATAGTATATCAACAGAACCACTACAACAAAATCTCAACGTGAGGTTAGGAGTACAACAGACAACCAATCTACCAAAATACAACATGTTTCCCAGTTTCAGACAACCCAAATAGGTAAACAAGTATCCAAATAGTCATACGTATAAATTAAAGCAATACAATTTTCATTTAGTCTTTAATAGACTCATTTCTAAGGTTATAGCCTTTAACAAAGTTACTTTCATAACTACTACCTTTAACAGATTCATTTACAGTCCAAACAATATTAAATCCGACTATTATAAAAGATACAACCACTAAAGTACTCAAACAGTGATTAAAGTCTCATCCCAACATACACAACCTTTAACTCAACAGATTTCAAGAATATTCATATAACAGTTACATATTTTAGCTTAGTCTAGGAGAAAGGGAATCCTAGCCTACCAGGAAGGAGAAAACAAGTAATTTGGCTTAGTCTGCGTGAGCTTTATCCTTCTGAATGGCCTCAAAATGTTGTACAACTGTCAAAATATGATTCACAGTATTAATACGGTCATTTTTTATATCAAAAGTCCAAGAAATAAGGAAGATAAGTTTATTGTGACTGAAATGGGAGAAGGTGAGGCTCACACCCAAAATTCCAAAATAAATCCCGTACAATAACCCTTACAGACACTCGAGTTTTTAACTCAGATTTGACCCTAATCCAAGTTCAGTGACATTTCTTTTCAAAATTTAACGACCCTCCATTATCTCCTACAATTTAACACCATAATAAGCATCAATAATATCCAAACTAATTAAGAGAAGAAGTTGCCTATAGCCACAATATCAAATACACCACAACAAGGCTATAAAAGCTATAAAACCAATACTAGGACATAGAATTATGAAAGAGGATTGTAAAAAGGAGTTTAACTTAACAAAAACTCTTGAAATAAGAAGCTTAGAAATTTGTATCTTTATGTCAACAGCAACCAGAGCCTAAATCAACAAGAGAACTATAACATGATGACGAGCTCATGATGTAGAGCAACTTTCGTTTAACTCTCGAGTTGAGAAACTTATTGTTCAAGGAGTATTGGTAGGTAGAAGGTTAAATTTTTTTGGTTTCTTACTGTTCTTAATGAAAAAAATGAAAAATAAGGTCCTTAAAAAGTACAATCGACTTAGAGAAAAGGGGGACCCACTTGAGGTGCCTAATTGCCTAATCTCACAAAAATGTGCATATCTCCTTATTCTGAAATTGTATGAATGAACCATTTTGTGTGTTGAAAACTAGACTTGTAGACCTTTGATTTGGTGGTTCATTGGCCTTCTAACTCTTTATATTCTACGAGAAAACTACCGGGACATTAGCCGTAAAATTTCAGAAAATCCCTTGACGACATTCAATATGACTTTCACTGAATTTTATTTTGCAACTTCCTTGACTCCCACCACCAACATACAACTATTGTGTACTTAAAATACTTCATAAAACATCCTCCCTAATGTGTTAAAAAGGCTTAGACACGTTCCAAAAGTATAAGTTAATTCCAACGTCAAGAAAGGTGAAACTGCACTACCTCCAAATGAATGATAGGGGATCGAACTATCAATGCTACCAAGTTATAAATGACCTAGGGTGGCTGTAAAAGTGCTCTAACCGAAGAAAAATGAGCATAAGCACAAAAATGACCTAGAGGGTCGTTACATCCCTCACTAAAAAAAACTTTTGTACGTAGTAGGAATAAAGGCATACCTGTGGAGTCAAATAGACTGGGCCACTACTCCTGCATGTCCCGCTTTATCTCCCATGTGGCCTCCTTAATTGGTCGATGGCCCCACTAAACTTTAAACACCGATATAGCCCTAGAAAGTAGTTATCTGACATATCAGGGTAATATGGCTACCGACTCCTTAGCAAACATCAGACGACCATCTAACTCAACTGAATCATACTGGAGCACATGCGACTCATCTGGTGTATAAAGGCGTAACATCGATACATAGAAAACTAGTGTATAATTGAATATGTTGAAGACAAGGCTAACTCATATGCAACTGACTCCACTTGCCTCAAGATCTCAAAAGACCCAATATATTGGGGACTAAGCTTACCCCGTCTGCTGAACCTCATTATCCCTTTTAAGGGAAATACTCTTAGGAAAACCCTATCACCAACCTCAAAACAAAAGAACTGGCATTTGCGGTCGGCATAACTCTGGTGTCGACTCTGAGCTGTCCTGAATAACCTTAACACTGGCCAAAACATCTTGAAGTAGATTTGTACTATATGGACTCGACCCTGTAGACTCAAACCACCCAATAGGAGTATGACACCGTCTACCATATAATGCCTCAAACGGGACCATTTGAGTACTAGAATGATAGTTATTATTATACGCAAACTTGGCTAAAGGTAAGAATTGGTCCCATTGACTGCCAAATTCTAACATACAGGTTCACAACATAACCTCAAGGACCTAGATAGTATGCTTTGATTGGCCATCGGTCTGGGGATGGAATGTTGTATTCAAATCAACTCGCCCAACTCTCTCCAAAAGGCTCTCTAGAAATTGGAGGTAAACTGTGAACCCCGATCTGATATAATAGAAATTGGTACCCCGTGCAACCAGATAATTTTTTAAACATAAACACGGGCTAACTACTAAGCACTGAAAGTAGATCGAATAGGGAGGAAATGCGCCAACTTAATTAGTTGATCAACAATAACCCAAATACTATAAATACCCCTAGAAGTCTAAGGTAAGCCTACCATAGAATCCATAGTCGCCAGCTCTTATTTCCACTCAGGAATGCGTAATCGCTGAAGCTCTTTACCAGGCCACTAATGCTCAGCCTTTACCTACTGACAGCTAAGATAATAAGACACATAAGCAACTATGTCTCTCTTTTTGTTTTCCCACTAGTAATGCTGTCTCAAATCTCTATACATCTTTGATGTACCTAGGTGAATAGAATATCTAGAGTCATAAGCCTCATACAGAATCAACTGTATCAAGCCCCCAACTTTAGGAACATATAAGCTGCTATCAAATTTGACAACCCCATTTGAATCAATTATAGCCTAGCCACCAAAACTATATAGCTTGATCTCTGAGGGCCACCAACGACTCATCCTCAAACTATCTGGCATGAATATAATCAGATAACGAAGATTGATCCCAACAAAGGCTAATATCCACCTAGAGTGTGAAATGTCCAATCTAACCAACCTAGTAGCTAGGGAATGGATATCCAGAGCTAAAGGCCACTCCTCAATAGATAAGTAAGCCAAGTTGACCATACTGGTTGACTTTCAACTCAAGACATCTGCCTCTATGTTTGCCTTGCCCGAATGATACAGAATAGAAAGATCTTAATCTGCTAGCAATTCAATCCACAGTCTCTGCCTAGAATTCAAGTCCCTCTAACTCATAATGTAATATAGGCTACGATAATCTCTATATATTTCATAATGAACACCATATAAGTAATATCTCCATATCTTGAGCGCAAACACTACCGCCACCAACTCTAGGTTGTGGATGGGGTAGTTACACTCCTGAACTCTCAACTATTGAGATGTGTAAGCAATAACTTGACCCTGATACATTGGAACACAACCTAAGACAACATGGAAAGCATCACAATACACTATAAAACCCTTAACCTCAATAAGAAGGGTCAGAATATGAGCGGTGATCAATAACTCCTTAAGCCTCAGAAAGTTAGCCTCACACTTCTTAGACCAGATAAATGGTACACCCTGGAAAGTCAAGTGGTTCAATGGTGCTGTAATAGTAGAAAACCCCTTGACAAACCATCTATAATACCTTACTAAATTAATAAAACTCCTAACCCTTGCCACAAAAGTGGGCCTAAGCCAGCCACGAATAGTCTTGATCTTGGATGGATTTACCATAACACCATATTTGGATAACACATGCCCCAAGAATGACACAGACTCAAGAAAAAACTCATATTTAGAAAAATTAGCATATAACCTGTGATCCTTCAATGTCTGTAGCACTATCCAAAAATGTTAGGCATGCTGCTCTCAGCTCTATGAATATACTTGAATATCATCAATAAAAACTATAACAAAAGAATTCAAATACGACCAAAAATATGAGTCATCAAATCCATAAATGCGGCAGGGACATTAGTCAGCCTAAAAGACATAATCAAAAAATCACAATGGCCATAATGGGTCCAGAATGCAGTCTTAGGAATATTCTCTGCCCTGATCCTCAATTGGTGATAACTCAATCTCAGATCTACCTTAGAAAACACCACAACACTTTATAACTAATCAAAAAAATCATTAATATGAGGTAGAGGATAATAGTTCTTCACTATCACCTTATTCAGCTCCCTATAATAAATACACATTCGGAGAGTCTCATCTTTTCTTTAACAAATAGAATAATGGCACCCCAGGGAGAAATACTCGGTCGAATGAAACCCAAATTTAGAAGACCCTAAAGTTGAATACTAAGCTCTTTAAGCTCGACAAGAGCCATTTGATAAGGGGAATGGATATGGGCTTAATTCTCGGCTCAACCTCTATAGCAATTCAATATCTCACTCTGACAGCAACCCAGGAAAATCAACAAAGAATACATCAGGAAACTGACAAACTACTAGTACTGACTCTATAGTAGGAACCTCAGTTGTCACATTATGAACATAAGCCAAGTATGCCAAACAACCAGTGGATATCAACCTTCGGGCATGAATATATGAAATAATACCAATTGGTGCACAGCTAGAAGATCCCTATCACATTATTGGAGAAATACCAAGTACAACCAAGGTAATAGTCTTGGCATAACAATCTAACACATCATGATGAGGAGCTAATCAGTCCATACTAAGGATGACGTCAAAATCAAGAATATCTAACAATATCAAGTCTACCTGAGTATCAAAACCCCAAAGAGTAGCCACACATGATCTGCATACCTGATCCACTACTAATGAATCTCCCACTGAAGTTAATACATGAATCTGGGATAGAAGAGGTTTGGGATTTACACCGAAATGAGAAGAAACATAAATAGATAGATATAAAAATATAGAACCAAGATCAAATAAAGTTGAAGTTGATTGTTAGCACAAAATAATAATTCCTGTGATAACCTCATCTGAAGCCTCGACCTTTAATCGAGTTAAAGCTACATAGTAATAGCCTTGATGGCCTCCACCTTTAGCGTCACATCTACTGCCAGCCCTACCACCTATAACGGTAGCACTAGGACCTTGTTAGTCCTATCGAGAACCCTGTCGATCATCCCAGTGCTCATACTGCTTGCCTCTATGACCCTGGTCCTACCCTTTGCCTCTGACAGTGGGTGAGGGAGCTAATCTAGAAACTCATGGAGCTATATATGTTACCTTATGCTCAGGGTAATCCCTGGATCAATGATCTAATGCACTAGAGTCAAGGTAACCTTGAGAGGCTAGATCTCCGCTAGCCCAACTATGTTGACCTAACCCAAAAGCCCTAGAACTCTGATTGGCAGAATAAGAGGTCCTAGCCTATCTTGATGTCACAGTATCATTGTCTCTTTGTTTGCATCTAGAAGGATAGGAAGAACCACCTTGGCTAGAAGTATTTGGGGGTAGACTGCCACCCTTAGAAGCCTGTAAAGATGCCTGATACAAACAACTAGACTGGACCTACTAAAATATTGATGGTGGTCTATCAATTTGTCCTCTAAACCTCAATTGTGACCCACTGAAAACACCCTCACAACGAACACGTTTGTCGTTTCCCTCTTGGACATCATGACCAAATTATTTGATAAAGGGGGCATGATCAACAATGTCCAAATAAGAACAACTCGAATTTACAAAGAAGTAGGTGTCAATCCTTAGTTGAGGTCTCAAACCATGTACAAAACATAGAATTCTCTCCTCCTCAGTAGGTAGAATAAATGTGGCATACCTGGAAAGATCCTAGAATCTCGCCTCATACTCGAACACCATCATAATGCCCTACTCCAAATGAGTAAACTGATCATGGAGCCTATCTTTGAGACTCCTCAGAATAAATTGAGTCATGAATGCAACTGAGAACTCGACCCATGTCATATGTGGTGCCTCAATTGGCCTGGTATCTCTATAAGTCTGCCACCACTATGTGGATAGCCCATCTAATTGATAACTACAAACTTTGCACTCCTGGACTCTAATAGCCTCAATGTCAACAACCTTTCTTTGCAGGGTATCAAAAACTCATGATCATCCTCTCCAACCACCCCTGAAAACCTTGGCAGAGTCAATCTGAGGAAATAACCAAGCACCCATTGATCCTAGAAAGGTATGACTCTCTCTGGCTGAAGAAATAGAGTCTCTAAAGCGGTATGCTATGTTGAAGCAAGTGATGGAGGTTATATTGGAGGAATTAGGCTAGTGTTGGGCCTTTTTGAATGCCCTCGAGTGCTACCAATAATTGTTTGATAGTCGTCTACACCTTAGAAGTAATAACAAAAGTAGTTGGGGGTTATGGGGAAGTTGGTGCCTCTAGCTGTAAGGGAGTTGGGGTATCCTATCGATGCTCAATGGGGTCTGGGGGTTGCTCCTTATCTAGAATTGGTGGCACACTACCAACTCTACCTGAAGATCGACTCCTATGCAACATATCGGCGAAAGAGTGAAATAACCAAATTCTAAAAATCTAACAGACATTATTGCATGAATAGAATAAACAATAAAGAATTTCCTAAACATCTTGTAGCCTCCTAAAGATAAGCCATGGACATCTCACACCCATTCGCAAGACTCTACTAGATAGTATTTGTACATATGAGATCAGTGAACCTAGGGCTTTAATACCGATTTGTCACGGCCTGAAACTTTAGGTCATGATGGAGCTTGTTATACCCCGCTTACAGGTAATCCAACCCAATACTCCAAGGTGCCTGTCCCTACAATTATGTGTTGTAGTAGCTAAACAAGAATAGTATAAGCCAAAGATAACCTATCCCAGAACCTGAAATTTAACTGTACAGACCTACTATAGACCCAAAATAAAAATATATATAGACCCAGAATAGTACAAATACAAATACAATCCAAAACTATATACATAAGCTAGTGTTTGAATATAAAGACAGCCAACTAGACAAAAGGAGAATGTAGAACATCCCAAAAGTTGCCTAATGCTCACCAATAGTCTCCTGAAATGGCTATAATATCTCAAAGTCATCTACGGTCGCTCATGTTCGAACTTGCATCACGAACATATGCAAAAAAGTAGAGGTGGGTTCCAGTATGAGATACTCAGTAGGTATCATAGGCCAACTGAGTGAAAGTAGTAAGTATTGTAAGAATAACTACAATATAATACTATAACATTATCTATTTGAAACAAAAGTAAAGTAAGATATGTATCTATAGACCCACAAAGCCCAACTGACTAAAAATATGTAGTGCATATGGATATCAGTAGATATAGCCAATACGAAACACAGAATATATATAACTATGCCACAACTGTCACATGGTTGTGGTATAGTGATGTACGTAGGTGTAAGGCCCTAATATTTATGTTTGTATGTCAGCTATGCCCTCATAAGCCCAAAAGGTACACCCACACACAAGTATGGTTTGTATAGGTGTATTGGGATAGGTATTGGTAATGAACTATATAGGATCTCAATCGAAACATAATCTCAACATCGTACTGAGCCTCTAATTCCCCAAACTATGCTTAGCCTAACCCCAGACATCTTCCCGACCTGGCCTCCAACTGGGGAAGTCAACCAGGGCCAAGTGATCTGACAATCAACTGAGCCTCAAACTCAGGAACAATCAATTGAGCCTCTAATTCAGGAATAAGCAATTGATACTTTACTTTATCAAAGTCAAGTTTGCTAAGTCGATTTACAAGGATCTACATTCATCAAGTCACACCAAGTGTATCTTTAGAGACTACCAACTCTGAACAATGCAAATCTAGGGCATCACAAGCCTAAGCCTAGGCTAAGGCCCAATAGCCAAGAGATAACCAGAAGTATAACTAGTGTCCAGAACAACCATAGACAATCCAGCTAATTTCCACGGTATAGCAAGCACCTCACAAATAGAGTCACAATTCAGTCACCACGTAATAAGGAATACAATATATCAACAGAACCATAACAACTAAATCTCAATGTGTGCTCAAGAGTACAATAAACAATCTTCCAAAATACAATATATTTCCCAGTACCAAATAACCCAAATAGGTAAACAAGTATCCAAATAGTCATACGTATCAATCAAAGTGGTACAAGTTTTCATTTAGCCTTTAACAAATTCATTTCCAAGGTTAAAACATTTAACAGAGTTACTTCCAGAACTACTACTTTAACATATTCATTTACAACCCAAATAGTACTAAATTTGGCCATTAAAGGAAATACAACCACTAAAGTACTCAACCAGTGATTACAGTCTCAACCTAGCATACACAACCTTTAACTCGACAGTTTCCAACAATATCCAAACAATAGTTACAGATTTCAGTTCAGTTTAGGAGAAAGGGAAGCCTAACCTACCTGAGAGTTGAACACAAGTTCTTTGGCTTAGTTTGCATGAGTTTTATCCTTCTGAATGACCTCAAAATATTGTTCAACCGTCAAAATATGACTCACAGTGTTAATATTGTTGTTTTTATACTAAAATTCTAAGAAACAAAAAGAAACGAGAAAGAAAAGTTAATTGTGACTAAAATGGGAGAAAGTGAGGCCCATACTCGAAATTCCAAAATAAACCCCGTACAATAACCCTTAAAAACACTCGAGTTCGTACCTCAAATTTGAGCCTAATCCAAGGTCCAAAACAATACTAAACAGGCCAACACAAGAGTGACATTTCTTTTCGAAATTTAACGATTAGGAAAATAATTATTCTATTAAAGTAACACCAACCCCTCCATTATCTCCAACACTTTAACACCACAATAAACATCAATAATAACCAAACTGATCAAGAGAAGGAGTTATGTATAGCCACAATATGAAATACACCAAAATAAGGTTAAAATCTACAAAAATAATATTAGGACATAGAATTATGAAGTTTCTTGTTGTAATGTTGTCGATAAATGTACCTCTGAGATGATTTATACACGACTAAAAAGTATTGTTAATCACTTGATTGCTGAAAATCAAAATGCCTTTGTGCAAGGTAGATCTATGCTACATAATATCTTGATATATTATGATTTTTTAGGACATTATATAAGTAAGGCTTCTATCAGATGTCTAATGAAGATAGATTTTAGCAAAACCCATTATATGAATGATTCAGACTTTCTAGTGGAGGCTATGCTTGGATTTGAATTTCCTGGGCAATTTACTAAACTAGTTATGACATGTACAATCTTAACTAAGTTCTCTATAAAGGTGAACGGTGATAGCCTTGAATTTTATAAAGACGAAGAGGACTAAGGCAAGAGCATCTTGTCTCACCCCTATTGTTTGTCCAAATCATGGAGTACTTGTCCAGAATTCTGGAAGGTCATGAATTTGTAATAAAATTTAAAATATCATCCTATGTGCAAGGCTTAAGGATTAACTTATTTGATATTTTTTTTATGATATGACGGTGTTATATAAAGGTGTAGCAAGCTCAGTGAATAAAGTGATAGAAGCTTTGACTCACTTAAAGGGTTAGAAGCAAATATGGACAAATCTAATATATTTCTAGTAGGAGCTAACGTTGAAGTCAAGGAACAATCACTAGAAACAATAGGATTTACAATTGGCAGCTTTCTGAAAGGTACTTAAGATTACCTTCGTCTCTTAAGAAATGGAGTAAACTAGTGTCAACAATTAGTGGATAAAATAACTAAGAAATATTTCAAGCAACTATCCTTTGTTGGGATAGTGATAAATGCAGTATTCTTTGCAATCTGTAATTTTTGCTGCATTAAAGCATCCCCAAGGAAATGGATAGAAAATGAAGAGAGTATTTATGGGGTGCCATAACTAAAAAGAAGAAAATCTTATTAGTGGCCTAAAAAATTGTTTCTCATCCAAAAAAGAAAGAGGTTTGATTATTAAGAACTAAAAGGTATGGAACATATCATTTGTTGGTAAATTTTTGTGGCAATTGATAATATAGAATGACCCATTGTGTGTCAAGTGGATTTATAGATTGTATATGAAGGATCATGTAGATATCTGGGCACATCTAGATAGCAGTTGGTATTGTATAATCTATAGGTATCAACATAGATCCTGTATGTGTTTTGTATAGAAAATTAAAAATAATTATTCATATCTTCTTTTAGTGCACGTATGTCAAAAAAATTTGAAATACCTAGGAAATGACTACTAAAATCAATTCAATTTTTTACTCTAACAATCCAGACGGACTCAATAGTTGTTGGAAGATCACCAAAATTAAATCAAATAATTTCATTGATCGTCTGTAGTGAAGTCTTTCCCTTCTATTTTTAGAATATTTCGCTAACTAGAATGTGTAAAAGGCTATGGTGCAAAATAAAAGTAATGTCTTTTTTAAGTGTTGAGCTAACTGTATTACTATATGGTCTATACTTAGCTGACAAAAAGCAGGTCAAACAGTTGGAGATAGCTACTGACTCACTCGAGATAATCAACCTATTGCACAATGATGAACATATATTTTACACAAACATTTTATGTTTTTACAGGGATCAGCTGAACAAGGTGGGGAACGCCGCAATCAGGGATAAGTACTGACTTCCAAATTGGATGGTGGACTTGCTAGCTAAAGCAAGTCAAAAGTTAAAAACAAAGCATCTTTTAGTTGACTAGACAATTCCTCCTATGTTTGTTACAAACACCTTGAAAGCAGACATAGTATTTACATCTTTTGTTAAGTCATAAAGAACAATTATGTTGCTTGGGTTGTAATCATATTATTAGGTCGAAACAATCATATGCTAGTAGCTATGTAGTTATTTATGTGCACTATGTTGTCATGATTATTATATCATATCATTGTCATAAAATCATCTATACTATATAAACGTATGAAGACTTTTAAAAATGTTATTTGAATTTTTTTCCTTCTTCGCTTTAGACAAAATTATCTTTTCATCATTTTTCTTTAATTATTTTAACGCTATTTTAATCCATTATTTTAATTACATATATTAAATATTGACTGTAATAAATATAATAAAAATTAAACAGAGAAGATTTTTTAAATTATTCTTATAGGATGAATTTTTTTCCAGATTAAAATAGACTTGATATAAAAAAATTAGTCCTAACTTTCAAAATAGTAGGTAAAAACTGTATAAAAACGTCCAAAGAAATGGGGCAAAAAAAAGGCCCAAAAAAGTAGTCAAAGTTTTCTACTAACAATTGAATTTCTAAATTTGTCGGACACTTCTAAATCAATTAACTTTACCTTTTATAAAATAAATTTTACAATTCTATTTAAAGAAGTCACAATAAATTAGGTTAAAAATAATTATTGTAGTCCTCTTTAATTGTTTATCACGTGTTCTTTTTTGTTATTTGATTAAGGTAAAATCAATTAAAATTTTATCTTATATAAAAAGAATTTATACCATACGACATGATCGGAAGGCAGCTAGCGGTAATCCGTCTGCTGCTATCCAGACCGTATCAAATAATACCCTTAATCTTAAAGACTGGCGGTAATCCGCGCGGTCATTAAAATAT
>JBCEWC010011547.1:0-16597 GCA_038996855.1 Solanum aculeatissimum | reverse complement strand
ATTGCAGCACCTCCGACCCAATTCAAATTACCCCCATTCATAGGAAAATTTTAGTCCACCACCTATACCGCAAGGCGACATCAAGTGTCATATAAATGGTACTATCATGTGGAAAATACGGGGTGTTACATTAGGCTTGAGTAAATGGGAAGAGATAGGGATATCACTCCATCATGTCCAACTCCCCTTACCACGTTGCACTCTCCATGTCTTGGTTCCTCCAAAGCACCTTGACTGAAGTTACCTCCTTATTGCAAAGTCGCTTCACTTGTCTATCCAAGATTTCAACCGACACCTCTTCATAGGTTAAATTCTCTTCAATCGTCACACCTTCCAAAGGTTCAATTGCCTTAGGGTCACCAACCAACTTCCTCAACAAAGACACATGGAACACCGGATGAATGGAGCTCATATCCAAAGGCAAATCCAACCTATAAGCCACATTGCCAACCTGCTCCACAATCTCATAAGGTCCGACGTACCGGGGACCCAACTTGCCCTTTTTGCCAAAACGCATGACGCCTTTCATAGAGGACACTTTCACGTACACCCAATCACCAACATGAAATTCAAGATCCCTCTTTCTAACATCCGAATAAGATTTTTGGCGACTTTAAGCCATCTTCAATCTCTCCCTAATCAACTTTACATTTTCAACGACCTCAACAACCAAAACCAGGGCCAAACAAGGTCGTCTCACCTATTTTAAACCAACCAAATGGAGACCTACATCTCCTACCATACAAAGCTTCAAATGGAGCCATACCAATACTATCATAGAAGCTATTGTTGTAGGAAAACTTAATGAGCGGTAGATGATCATCCCAATTTCCTTTGAACTCCAACACACAAGCCCTTAATATGTCCTCCAAGGTTTGAATTGTCCTTTCGGCTTGCCCATCGGTTTGAGGATGAAATGCGGTGCTCAACTTGACCTTAGTACCACGATCTGATATAATAGACCTCGGTAGACTTTACAATCTCACCAACTCCCGAATATACACCCTAGCATACTCCTCGTCACTATAGGTAGTCTTAACCGATAAGAAGTGAGCCAACTTAGTCATCCTATCAACCAAAAACCATATGGAATCAAATTGTCTTCGAATACGAGGTAAACCAACCACAAAATCCATGTTCAGCTCTTCCAACTTTCAAGTAGGAATTTCAATATCTTGTGTCAAGCCACCGGGTCTTTGATGTTCCACTTTTACTTGTTAGCAATTAGGACATTCCGACATGAACTTGGCTATATCCTTCTTCATACCGTTCCACCAATACAACTCTCTCGAATCTCGGTGCATCTTGGTAGATCCCGGATAAATGGAATATTGAGAATTAAGAGCCTCCTTCATGATAATCTTCTTTAAGCCATCAATATCCAGAACACATAAACGGTCTCGGTACCAAAGCACACCATCTCCCCCCTGGGAGAAAACCTCAATCTTCCCATCGGCAACCAACTTCTTCAACTCTACCAAAGAAGGATCTAAGTTCTGTTTTGTCTTAACATCAACCACCAAGGAAGACTCTGATCCACCTTGAACAAAAACTCCATCATTGTCGAACTCAGCCAACCCCACACCCAACCTAGCTAAATGGTGCACATCCTTCACTATCTCTTTTATTCCCTCTTCCACATGTGCCACACTCCCCATAAAGAGCCTGCTAAGGGCATTCGCCATAACATTAGCTTTGCCGGGGTGATAAAGGACGCTCATATCATAATCCTTAACGAGTTCCAACCATCTCCTTTGCCTCAAATTAAGGTCTCTTTGGGTGAACACATATTTAAAACTCTTGTGATCAGTGAAGACATCCACATGAACCCTAGATAAATAATGTCGCCAAATTTTCAAAACAAATACCACTACCGCTAACTCAAGATCATGGGTTGGATAATTTTGTTCATGCACCTTCAATTGTCGAGACACATAAGATATCACCTTACCATGTTGCATAAGAACATAATCCAAACCAATACGCGACGCATCACAATATACCACAAACCCATCTAACCCATTTGGCAAAGTCAGAATCGGAGCCGACGTAAGTCAATCCTTCAATGTTTGGAAGCTCTTCTCATATTCATTTGACCACACAAACTTGGCCTTTATCTGAGTCAATTTGGTCAACGGGGGCGCAATAGAAGAAAACCCTTCAACAAACCTCTTATAATAATCGGCCAAACCAAGGAAACTTCCAATATCCGAAGGAGTCAACGGTCTAGGCCAATCCTTCACCGCCTCGATTTTCTTAGGGTCAACCACAATACCATCACCAGACACCACATGACCAAGAAAAGCAACTTCTCCCAACCACAATTCACTCTTGCTAAACTTGGCATACAATTGCTTCTCTCTCAAGGTTTGAAGAACCAACCTCAAATGTTCCACATGTTCTTGCTCACTTCGAGAGTAAATCAAGATGTCATCAATGAAAAATACCACAAAATTATCAAGAAACGACTTGAACATCTGATTCATAAGATCCATAAACACCGCTGGAGCATTGGTCAACCTAAATGTCATCACCACAAATTCAAAATGCTCGTACCGAGTACGAAAAGCCATTTTAAAAATATCGCACTCCCTTACCTTCAATTGGTGATAACCCGAATGAAGATCTATTTTGGAGAAATAAGTAGCTCCTTGAAGTTGGTCAAACAAATCATCAATTCTAGGCAACGAGTACCTATTCTTAATGGTCACCTTGTTCAATTGCCAGTAGTCAATACACATCCAGAGAGACCCATCCTTCTTTCTTACAAACAACATGAGAGAACCCCAAGGTGAAATGCTCGGCCTAATATAAGACTTTTCTAACAGATCTTTCAATTGATCTTTATATTCCTTCAACTCCGCTGAGGCCATATGGTAAGGAAGGATATAAATAGGTTGAGTATCCAAAAAGAGATCTATACCAAAATCTACTTCTCTATCGGGAGGGATACCGGGCAAGTCCTCGGGAAATTCATTAACCACCAAAACCGATTCGAGCCTAGGTGACTCACCGTCCACATCTCTAACCTGCACAATATGATAGATGCACCCCATATAAATCATTTTCCGAGCCTTGAGATAGGAAATAAATCAACCCTTAACCACGAAATCACTACCCTTCACTCTAACACGGGTTCATTAGGAAATTGGAATTTAACTTACCTAGTTTTACAATCAATCGAGGCATATGATGCATGCATCCAATCCATCCCAAGAATCACATCAAAATCATACATCTCAAGTTCTATAAGTTCACTGGGGAACACTTTATGCAACACAGAGATGGGACAACCACGATACACGTTTCGGGCAACAATAGACTCACCCACAGGAGTATACACCGAATAAGGTTCCCTTAGAGTTTCAGCCAACAGAGAAGTCACAAAAGATAAATTTGCACCAGGATCAAGTAATGCATAAACATAAAAATCAAAGACTTTTAACATACCAGTCACGATGTCTGGAGCTTCCTCCACCTCTTGGTGGGCATGAAGAGCATATAACCTGTTGTTTCAGGGAGCCCAACAATCTGAACCTTCGGCTGTCCTTGACCACCGGGGGACGCTTGATCTTTCTTTGCAATCCTTGGACAGTTGGAAACCTTATGGTCAAAACTCCTACACCCAAAGCAAGATCCTGAAGCTCTCCTACAATCACCCACATGGTTCTTCCCACACTGGTCACAACGGGGAAACCATAGGCCACCCCTAACTTGTAGCTTAGGAAGAGGAACCCTTGGGTTAGCAATCTTCACATTCGAACCTTGGCCTTGTTGAAATTGACCAAATTTGCCACTACCCTTAAAGTTGGAGAACCCACCATCATGTCGGGCTTTCTTAAAATCATTTCCCCTTCACTCCTTGAGCTTCTCACCCTCAATATGTTTAGCATAGGTCATGAGACGGGAGATATCCATGTCCCTAATGAGCATAAAAGTATGGCACTCTTTCACCACCATGTCCAAAATACCCGAAATGAACTTATGCATTCTTACACGGGGATCAGCTACTAGCATAGGGGCATATTTTGAAAGCTTAGTGAATTTAAGCGAATAGTCCCTCACAGTCATGCTACCTTGTCAAAGATTAATGAACTCAGTCATTTTGGCCTCCTAAAGTTCAAGGGGAAAGAAGCGGTCCAGGAAGTCCATCTTGAACTCCTCCCAACCAACCTTAGCATCTACCATTCTTTCCACCAACGACTGGTTGTACCACACTTGAGCCACATCATTCAACTAGTAACCAACTCAGGCTTTTTCCTCAGAACTGACACCCATAATAGTCAATACCTTTGCGAGCTCATCAATGAACTCTTCTCTTGGGCATCCTCATCAACCTTTAAGCCAAAGAACTCCGGAGGATTCATCCGGGTGAAGTCCCTCACCCTAGAAATTGGAGTTCCACCATTCATGGTATTAGTTGGCTGGGCTTGATTTGCCACCACCTGGATCAGCATAGACACCGCGTTCCAAAACTCGACATGAGTCACTTTCTCCACAGGCTCACCAGGGGCTTGTTCCTCATGACCAGGAGCCTGTCTGGGAAACAGAGCTCTTCTGGGAGGCATCTTCTGAAAGATTAACAAGAACACCCCATTTTAGGAAACCTTTCAAAATAGTCCACAACATGACATAAGGGACAACGAAGTGAGAAAATTCCTAAATCGTTGTCATAGCCTCTCATTCATAGGTATGGCGTGCATCACACCCATGAACAAAATGCTAATTAACGTGGCATGTTGGATTCCAAGGATCATTTACAAACCTAAGACTATGATACCATCTTTATCACGACCCAGAAATGGGGCCTGAATATGACATAGCGAAGGAGAACCCGAAAGACCTTGATCAAGCCATCATAGCATTATCACTCACATCATCGATTCGGAAGAGAGGAAGAATAAACACATAGCACATAATTCTAGGGAAAAGGGGCTTTAGACTCAAGCTATGGGGATGTTACCGGGAGTGGGATGAACATGGATCACACAACAAGTATTTCTAAGAAGCGGGTAAGTAGGACACAAGCTATGGGGCCATTACGGGATATGGAATTTCTACATAAGCACATTCCCAATCATCACATCATAATAACATAAGCGGAAGCATAATCGGATCATAAGTAGCAATAGCATAACATAGAGGTCATATCATAACAATAAACACATAGTACGTATACAATGGAGTTCAGTACAAATATCTAACAATGCCTCTACAAGAGTACGACGGAGGCCTCGACACAACCCGGGCTCACCCTCAAACAACAAAGTAAACAAAATGAAACATAACATAGGTAGAGGAAATGGATGTTTCCCTTGGAATGTAGGGCTCACCAAATCAATAAGTAGAGGTCTCACTAGCCGTCTAACGGAAGAAGATAATCCCCTTCGGTCCCTACATGGTTAAAACATGTAGACAAGAGTATGGGTTAGCACATTAGATGTGCTAAGTATACGGGCATGCAAATGCATATGCACGTGAACCTATGATCGACCTAAATGACAAGGGCACTTACATAGAAGAGAATATAAGGAAGAGAAGTATGCCAATATGCCATGATAACCATGATGCATGAAATGCCATAATGCACATAGTATAGGGGATGTGACCATAACTGACATCCAAATCCATGTGAGCTACTACATGAACTTGCCTGATGAGGCCTCCCATCAGATTAGAGAAGATTACTTGCCAAAGGTAATATACACCACACCTTACGACCCGATCATTTTAGTGTGATGGCCACCTTCCTTACGACCTGGTCATTTCAGAAGAGTTTGCATAACATATCATATCATATTAAGCATACCTTACGGGCCTCCCATTTTGGTTGCTTATCCTATGTAGGCACATAATTTGACGGAAAGGAGTATGGACCCTGTGGAGATAGCCCACCCGCCTCCAATCCCTCGGTACTAAGTCATCATCCCACATAAATATGTATACATATACATGTTTTAAAATGAAAACTTGACACTTGAACATCAAACCATGCATAGTTGGGCCTAAAAGCAAAATTCACTTTCCTTGCTTTCATGCATACTTAACAAAAGTCAAATACATTTCGTGATCATAATTTCGTATGTAAGAATAGCTCCATATTTGTTAAATCATATTGGTGTAAACACCTATAGTTGCTCAAAGAGACAAATCATATACATTATGTGATCATATTCTTGTCATAACCCATACTTGTTCAAAACCACAGTCATAAACATATTTGGGACTAAGCCCACATCAAAAGCTTCACAAATCCATGATAATGCATGAAAATGGAATGAGTGACAATAAGAATAGAATGGGTACTAAAATTCATACTTTAAATTCAAATCAAGAGTATTCCATAAGAGATTCAAGTTAAATCAACATTTAAATCATCATTTAAATACTACCCATGCATAGTTCAAGAGTAAGGGGACATGCATAACTTGATCTTCATCAATTCAAATGAAATTTAGTAAAATCCAAACTTAAATCCACTTTAAATCACCTAATTTCTACAGCCCACAACTCAATTGAATGAAATACATCAAAATATAAAGAACTCATAATTTAAAGAAAGCTTAAATTCATAATTTAAGAGCAAGGGTGCTTGGGTCTTCATGGATGAAAGGGAATCCATGAATCAATCTCACATACCTTGAGTTTAATCAAGAGAATTGAATGATTTGGCAAGAAAAGTGAGTTTCCCCAAATTTCTTCAAACTTTCATCAATGGAGGTCAAGAGGATTGAGAGAATTTTGGTGAGGTTTGAAGAGAGTTAGAATGATCAAAAAGGGATTAGGGTTTGATTTAGGGGTATTAGGAGACCTTAGAAAGGCTAAAAGGGGAATAGGATTTAAGAAAATTATGAATTAACCATTAATGAAATGGAGGGAATCACAGAACACAGGGTCTCATGGGACCCACCTAGTGGTCATGTATTGGCTCACGGGTCGTGGGCCTGTTCGTGAGCCCTGGCTTGGTCTTGGCTTCGGCTAGAAATCTCGGGGGACTTTCTGGATCACTTCACAAGGGGCCACATCGACCGTGTAGTTGCACAAGGACAGTGTACTGGTCTGTGGAGCATCGCTTGGTCCGGAGTCCAACCCCGAACCTTGCCAGGCTCACTGTACCACTTCATGAGGCCCTTCACGAACCGTGAAGTGGTCCGTGGAGCTTCACTTAGTCCAGGGCTTGGTCTCAACCCCCAAGAAGTCCACTGGAGCAAATCACGGGGCCTACGACGGACCATAAACCACCAAATGGTTCGTGGTCCCACACTGGGACCCCAATCCGAACCTTTTTTTTCAGCGTACTTCCAAATACGGGCAGTCTCATTGCAAACGCCATAAGTTTCATATCTGAACTCCGAATCGAGTGAAACTAGTTGCGTTGTGAAGATAACTTAAAGAGATTCAATTTGATATATAATAGCCTACACAGTTTATTCTGTACCAAAAGATATGGCTTTCTAAAGTCTACTTTCTAATCGGCCTCACAACTTTCCACCAAACTAATTCCTTAGAATTCAGCCTCTTAAATACAATCCATGACTACAAAAATTAAACCATGACAAGTTCAACACTAACATTGACCATCCATTTCAAAGTTCAAAATTTTTTGGGTCATTACATCCACTCTGATCGAGTATGTACTACAATCTTTGCCTATCCATCTCCTCTTAGTCGTATCCCTCCTTCTACCATCCTTAAACAGATTAAGAGCCTATAAACAAACTTCTTCTGGTGTAGATTGGATAAAAAAAGAAAGTATCATTGGTCTTCTTGGTGGAACTTAAGCTTCCCCTTGGCAGAAGGAGGGAAATAGTTTCAGGAACATTGCAGCTGTTTGCAAAGCTTTCCAATTCAAGCATTAGTGGACCTTTAGAACCAAAACTTCCTTATGGGTGATTTTTTGAGAGCTAAATACTATCAAAGATACTACTCCTTAGCAAAAAATGGGACAAAAAAGGGATTCGTTGATGTGGAAAAAAATTATGTATAACAAGCATCTGGTTGAACCTCATATTCAATGGAAGATTTACTCTAGGAATTGTTACTTTTGGTGGGATTATTGGCTAGGAGTAGGTCCTCTGGCCCACTTCAATGAGGTTAGCAGCAGATTGAACAACACTAAGGTAGCTGCTTTTCTGCAGAATAGACAATGGGACCAGGAGAGGATTACTAATACTGCTCCTCACCAATATATTGAGGCCATCTTAAATAATCCTATCCATGTTCTCAATGGCATACCTGATAAACCTATCTGGAAACTCAATAACAATAGGGAATTCTAAATCTCCCCAGCATGGAATTTTATAAGGGAGAAGAATGACATTAACAAGTACACCTGACATAATTCCATACCTTCAAGTGTTCCTTTCTTTTATGGAGGTCCATGAGAGGTGAATTACCCACCAATGAAAAGCTGATCAACTTTGGATATGAGCCTAATCAATGCTATTGCTTCTCCAATCCTAGATGAGATACCATTGACCACATATTCCAGACCGGTAACTTTGCCAGAAGCATTTGGGAGTACTTTACAGGTTTCCTGGGCATAAACACAGACTTGAGCCCTCTAAGGCAATATGTTAGAAAGTGGTGGGAAGCTAAATATAGTAATGAGGCTCACAGACTGGTCCTACAGGCTATTCCAATTTTCATTTGCTGGAACTTATGGAAACACAGATGTTCAGCTAAATATGAAGGGACAAGCCCCAATACAGCCAAGGTCAAGAGTTTGGTAGCTAAAGATATCTCTATGCTTATGAGGAAGACTATCCCTAATATAGATTGGCCCTATAGTTGGAAAGATTTAACCATTCAGATTGAAAGATGCTATCATGAAACAAAAATCACTCAGGTACAGTGGATTAAACCAACTGAACACTAGTGAAATTGAATACTGATGGCATTGTTATTGGTAACCCAGGGAAAATAAGTGCAGGGGGTATAGTAAGAGATAATTATGGGAACCTTATCATAGCATTTTCCTACCCTCTAGGGCAAGGAACCAACCATTAAGCAGAGATGGAGGTAGCAATAATAGCACTAAGGTAGTGGGTGCAGATGGGGTGCATCAAGGTTCTTTTGGAAGTGAACTCAGAACTATTAAACAGATGGATAAACTATTCTACAGTCCCTCTTTGGAATATCATGAATGGATTAAGCAATTTTAAATATTATAGGGCCCAAATACAAGAATTCCAGTGTCAGCATACTCTTAGAGAAGACAATCAGGTGGCAGACTCACTTGCTAAACACAGTCAGAAGCAAACAATCCTCAAGTTTATCATGATGTTAATCAGATTCCAAGAGAAGCCAAAGCTTATTTCATAATGGACAGGATACAAGTAATTAACTTTAGAAGGAGGAAGCTTAAGAAAATTAAAAAAAAACCCATGAACTTCAGGGGGGCAGCCTTCACAGGAGATCTTTTGTAACATGAAGATGATCCCAGAAGATGGCTATGAAGGTAGTTGATAGAATTAGGGCTAGGTTTATTTTCCTTTTACTTATGTAAGGGGAGAGACTTCCTTGTTTATTGCTTTCCTCGATTAAATGTAAAAGAGAGGAGTCCTCTCTTAGGATTTTTCTTGGTTTGCTTCTTTATACATGGGGACTAATCGTCGATCTTAGTGGGTTGGCCTTTGGTGTACCATCATAGGGAGGAGGTAAGGTTGATGTCCCCCTCCATGTACCTTTTCTTTTATGTATATTAAAGCCTGGAGGTGTTTCTTAGCCCCTGACCCATCACAAGGGTCTTTTTAATAAAAATAAATAGTGTAAAATGAATATCAACAACCTAGCATGAATGCAATAATCCAACCCAGATATCAAATTCATACAAATTTCAAACTTATGCATAAAATATTATTCAAAATTAGTGTCATGAGTATGCATGGATGTATGATAATAAGAAAAAAGAATGAAATGTAGGAATTTGGAGGATTTGAGCATGAATACTAAGTATCTTAGGCTTGAGTGGAAGGAAAGAGATAATGATATAATTCATTATGTCCACTTCTGCTTCCCATGTAACACCTTCAACTTATTGGTTCCTCCAGAATACCTTGATGGATGCAACTTCTTTGTTTCTTATCCTCTTAACTTCTCGGTCCAAGATTTCAATTGGAATCTCTTTATAAGATAAGTTCTCCTCAACACTTTCTCTAATGGTACAATAACATTTGGATCACCCACAAACTTTCTCAACAATGACACACGAAAACTCGGATGAACCTTAGCTAACTCTAACTCATTTGCCACCTTGCCAATTTGCTTTAGTATTTTGTAAGGTCTCACATACCTAGGACTCAATTTCTCCTTTTTACCACAATATATTATACCCTTCATGGGTCACACCCTCAAATATACCCAATCATCTACTTCAAACTCAAGGTCCCTCTTTCTAACATTCGAACATAACATTTGGCCTCTTTAGGCAGCCTTAAGTCTCTCCCTTATGAGTTTCACCTTATCTATAGAATAAAACACCAAATTAGGGCCAAATACTGCCATCTCTCCTACTTTGAACCACCTCACAAGAGATCTACATCTTCTCTCATATAGTGCTTCAAATGGGGCCATTTCGATACTAGCGTGATAACTATTATTGTATGCAAACTCAATAAGCAGTAGATGATCATCCCAATTATCCTTGAAATCCAATACACAAGCCCTCAACATGTATTTCAAAATTTGAATTGTCCTCTCGGCTTGCCCATTGGTTTGAGGATGGAAAGCGATTCTTAACTTCATTTTAGTACCAAGATCTTTTTGAAATAATTTTTGAAAATAAGATATAAATTGAGTACCATAATCTAATATGATAGACAATGGCACACCATGAAATCTTACCAACTCTCGAATATACAATTTGATATAATTCTTGGAATGAAGTCTTCATTGGTAGAAAATGGGTTGATTTTGTTATCCTATCCATAATCACCTAGATGGAGTCATGTTGCTTTCGGATACAAGGCAAACTCGTCGCAAAGTCCATATTCACATCATCCCAGTTTCAAGTAGGGATTTCAATATCTTGGTCTAGACCACCTGCTCTTTGATGCTCAACCTTTCTTATTAGTAATTTGTGCATTCTGACACTAGTGTTGCTATATCCTTCTTTATGCCCATTCCACTAATACACCTCCCCTAACACAATCATCCTTGGTAATTAAGTACACCATCTCCCTCTTATAAAAAGATCTCCACCTTGTTTTCACTCATAATTTCTTCAACTCAACCAATGTTGGATTTAAGTCTTTATTTTTCGCAACATCCATTACTAACGACGATTCAGACCCATTGTGCAAATAAATTCCACCCTCATTAGAATCATTCAATCTCACCCCCATATAGGCCAAATGATGCACATCTGTTACCAATTTCCTCATCCCATCTTTAATATGAGACACACTCCCTATAGACAACCTACTAAGTGTATTTGCCACAATATTTGTCTTTCTTGGATGGTAAAAACACTCATATCATTATTTTTTAGGAGTTCAAGCCATCTCCTTTGCTTTAGGTTTAAGTCCCTTTGATTAAACACATATTGCAAACTCTTGTGGTCAGTGAATATATCAACATGTATCCCATAGCGATAATGAAGACAAATTTCAAAGAAAATACTATAACTTTCTAATTCAAGATCATGAGTTAGATAGTTTCGTTTGTACACTTTTAGTTGTTTTGAGGCATATTCTATGACCTTAACATTTTTCATCATGACACAATAAAAAATAACACGTGAGGCATCACAATAAACAAAAAATCCATTGAAACCTTTGGGAATTGTCAAAATAGAAGTTAAAGTAAGATGATCTTTTAATGTTTGGGAGCTCCTATCATATTTATCCGACCATTGGAATTTTACTTTGTTTTGAGTTAACTTAGTCAAAGGCGATGCAATAGACAAGAATCCTTTTAGAAACTTCCTGTAGTATCCGACTAAGCCCAAAAAGCTCTTAATGTCCAAAGAGCCAACAGTCTAGGACAATTCCTTATCGCCTCTGACTTCTTTGGATTGACCATAATTCCATCATCGAACACCACATGATCAAGAAATGCCACTTCCCTCAACCTAAAATCACACTTGCTAAATTTTGCATACAATTGTCTATCCTTCAAATTTTGAAGCACAACCCTCAAATGATTCATGCGTTCTTCGTTACTATGAGAGTAAACAAAAATATCATCTATGAAAACCACCATAAACATGTAAAGGTAAGATTTGAACACCTTCTTAATTAGATGTATGAACATTTCCACAACATTGGTCAATCCAAAGGACATAACCTAGAATTCAAAATGGCTGTATCTTATTCGAAATGCTGTCTTAGAAATATCATACTCCCTTACCCTTAGTTGATGATAGTTAGACTGAGTATCAATTTTTGAGGAGTAACTTGCCCCTTGTAATTGTTCAAACAAATCTTTATCCTTGGAATTAGATAGTTGTTCATTATGGTCAACTTGTTCAATTGCCAATAGTCTATACACATCTAGAGTGATTCATATTTCTTCCTTACAAACAACACAGGGGCATATAGTAAGGAGGAAAAGAAATAGGCTGAGTATCGGGAAAAAGATATATACAAAAATCTATTGCTCTTTCAAGAGGAACATAGGTTAGGTCATCAGGAAACTCATTGACAATGGGGACCGACTCAAGAGAGGGAACTTTGAAATTGAAATTCCTATCCCACACTAAAAGGTAAATACAGCTCTTAGTAATTAACTTACGTACTTTTAGATATGAAATGAATTGACTTTTAAACACTCAATCACTACTCTTCCATTCAAGAATGGACTCATTAGGGAGTTGAAACTTGACCCTATGGGTTCTCCAATTGATAGTGGCATATAAAGCATGTAACCAATCCATACCAAGAATGATGTCAAAATCAATCATGTTATGTTCAACAAGATCACAAAGGATAACTTTATGCAAGGCTGACATAGGATAATTTTTATAAACTCTTTTGGCAAAAATTGACTCACCAATGAGAGTATATACCAAAAAAATATCTAACAAGTTTTTGGGGAACACATCAAATCTAGTAGCAAGAAATGGAGTAATAAATGACAAGTGGACATCCAAATCTAACAATGCATATACATCAAAGTTGAAGACCCCTAACATACCCGTAGCAACATTGGGAGTCTCCTCTACTTCTTGTCTAGCATGAAGAGTATAAAATTGGTGATTGCGTTATCCACCTCCTTGTTGCACTTGTCCTCCTTAGGCAACTTGGCCTTGAGTATAACCCTCTTTACCCCTATTAGCAACACTTGGGCAATCAAAAAGTCTGTGTCCAATCTCTAACACTTACCCACATGCTTTCTTCTACACTTGGAACATCTTGGAAAAATTAGCCCATCACTACCTTGAGCTTTAGGTTATGACACCTTATCCTTTTCAAACCTTTGATTAAAATATTGAGATGACCCTTGACCTTGAGACCTTTGGCCTTATTAGAGATGACCACTTCCACCATCGGACCGAGTACTTTTAACTCTCTCACCCTCCTTTACTTAAACTTTTCACCCTTAATTTACTCAGATATATCATGAGCTGAGATATATTCATCTCCCTCACAAGCATGGCAGTTAAACTTTCTTTCACCATAAAATTAGACACTCTTGAGATGAAACTTGCTTATTCTAGCTTGGGGTCGGCAACCAAGGAAGGAGCATACTTGGATAGTATGGCAAACTTGAGGGAATACTTCCCCATGCTCATGCTTCCTTGTTTGAGATTAATGAACTCATCATCTTCTCTTTTCTTAGCTCAAGAGGAAACAAAGCTATTAACAAATGTAGATTTGAACACTTCCTAAGTAATAGGACCGTTATCAACTCTCTCAACCTTTCATTAGGTAAACCATACTTGTGCAACCCCTTTGAGTTTGTAGGATGCCAACTCCGCTTTCTCTTCTGAGGAAACCCCCATAATAGCCAAGACATTGTACAACTCATCGATGAACTCTTGTCAATATTCGTTCACCTTAGAACCATAAACTTCATATGGGCTCATTCTAGTAATGTCTCTCACTCTAGAAGTTAGGACTAGAGCATTGGAAGAGGAAATAACATCTTGGTTGGCTTGGTTGGTCATGGCTTGAGCTAACATAGTAATAGAAGCCCGAAACTTTGCATTTGTCACTTGCTCCTCTAAGGTACCATAGAGAGCTTGGGGAATCAGAGGAACTTAGTCCTCAGCGACATTGACTCCTCATTGCAACAGTGTTCTTCTTGGAGGCATTATCCAAAAAGTGCAGAGAACAATAAGTAGAAAAGAGAAGTCTTAGGATAATCTAAGTCACGACATAGATTATGAAAGAAGTAAAGATATCATAAAATGCCTTATAGACTCCTATTCATACGTATGGAATGCTTCACACTGATGAATAAGGCTCTACTTCATGCGGCAATGTTGGACTCCCTAGGACACTTTAAAACCTCATGCTCTTGTAAAATATTTGTCATGACCCAATTTAGGCCCTAAGCATGACACGATAATTGAGACTATCAAAGGAATTTTAGTCTAGCGTTCATAACCTAACATAAGCATTCATAGGTAATGGTCCAATAAGAAACAAAGCAGAAGGAAAAATAAATAAAGGGTCTAATCATAATATAATAATAAAAGGGCTAAAAGTCATATAGATTCTATATATTATGTCCAACATCGCCTCTATATACTGACTTGACGAGGGCTAAGACATGTCCCTAACTCACCCTAAAATGAATGTAAATGAAGAATAGTCTCATGATATCTTAAATAGTAAAACAAAGCTAGAATGTAAGAGGTTTATCCCCGAAGCATGAGGAGTCACTAAGATCTTTGAAACCAAAGTTCAAATCTAGCTACCAATGAGAGGAGAAGGATGGTTGTTGTCCTTACATTGTGATATAATGCACGCATAAAGTATGCTTTAGTACATTTGAATGTGTTAAGGTCATTTGGTAGAGTGGAGACTTTATATAAGGACCTCGTAGTTTGAGCATCATCCTCAAGGCTCATCTGGTGCTAAGTCGAATCCTATAAAATACATACCATAAAAATAGGTCATACTTGTCATAAAATCATAGTTCATACTTGTCATAATCCATAACTTCTCATGGAGGAAAGGTAAATCAATTTGACCAATCCATTTCATAAAAATCATATTCATGAAATAGCATATTTTCATAATCATACTTGTAATATGGGGTATGCCTTCCATCATTACAATTCTTATCACTTTTAGGGTCTTGGGTCACTCTATTCATGAACTTATATGCATACTTGAAAACTCCATAGTCATAACTTGTCACAAAAAAAGAAAATGTATGGCTTCACCATCAGTAAGCTTAAAATCATGTAAATAAAGTGAATTCATGCATAATCATGTAATTTAGGACAATTTGAATCAAAAGTGAAGGAACTCATTTATAATTTTATAAAAACCTAGGTAGCATATAGGGGAAATCACTTTAAAAATTTATGTAATTCATGCAATTTAACATAATTCATGCATAACTAGATAAGAAATTATGATATACAACAGTATACGTAGTATTTGAGTTGAAATCATGAAAACCCTAAAATACCTTCAATGAAACTTGAATGAAAAAAAAGGTTTAGTTGGGCTCCATGGGTGAAAGGTACCCATAGAAGAAGGCCCACATACCTTGGGTGAAATAAATGGCAAAAATATGGATTTGAGGAGTGGAGCTTGAAACCTTAAAATGACGTGGTTTAGAACTTAGGGTAGGAGGAAATGAACAAAAGGCCTTTCATTAAAAATTGTTGGGAGGACCTAAGAAAGGGGGTGTATGAATCGTAGTTCAATATATGATCCGTAGATAAGGGATTTCATATAAATAGGTAATTTCTAGTATCCCGGGATCTTAAACCATAAAGGAAAATTATAGCCCATAGTTTCATTTACGACTCATCTTGTGTGTTGGAAGAAATACTTCAAAAACATAAATTTTAGGCCAAAAATTACGAACTCAACTATGGTTCGTAATTCATTGCACGGATAATAGAACACCCCTCATAAACCCCAACAACACTTAGTCAATTTCATCACCCTTGATCTAAACCATGAAACTATCGTTTTATCATGCATCAACAGGTCTATGACCCGTAGACAAGTCTCGTCCTATTGGTCCTTGTTTTACCCTTATCATAATCTAAACCACTACTACTACTAATGATTCAGAAATACAATGATGACCTATAAAACTTGTTCGTACACTGAACCCCAAAATTTCAAATTAATACCAAGTGTTCGGGTCATCTACGAGATCTTATATATGACCTATAAAAGCATATGCGAGTCATATATTGGTCTCATAGTCCTTTTAGAACAAATTCTAAGATTTTATTCCATATCTGACATTCCTGCTTACCAGACATTATAATATGGACAAAATATTTCATTTTGACAAAAATTTAATAAATCACTAATGTTAGTTAAATTAAAGATTACAGTATGATTAATAAAAAAATTAAAAGAATTAAGTTTATAGTTTTCTTAGCCCACGCTATCACCTACTTCCACAGGAACTCCTCCCCCCCCCCCCCACACACAAAAAACACTAATTTATATAT
>JBCEWC010011546.1:0-16598 GCA_038996855.1 Solanum aculeatissimum | reverse complement strand
GATACTATAATACAATCCTTTTCCAAATAGGATTCTATATACTATTGTTATTCCTATTCTAAGTAGGATTGTATTTAACTATTCCTATTCTAACACTTGTTTATCGATATCACCCAAACCCTTCTTTGTCTTCACCTGGATGGGCCATTCTATTGTTTCCATAAGGCACTTGCAACACCGTGTTTACTATACTACCTAAAGTATAATGCAATAAGAATTGTTCATTCAGTCTCAAACAAGAGGTTCTGCCAATCCCCTCCAATAACTTGAGTAAACCAGTCTCCTGAACAGTCTGAAAGATATTTGTCATCAATAATCAATTTTCTCTAGAACTTTGCATTCAAGGATCTCTCTCTCTCCTTTTCTCTTTGGGATCTATAATTATTAAATAGTAAGCACAGTCATTAATAAAGGGGCACCAACGATTCTCAGATCCTTCTATATTGTCAAAAAGTACAAAAAACAATGAGAAGTGAGAGTACTATGAATGAGAAAATGACGAAATTGGTCCTTGATGTATATGGGTTGAATATTTTGATCCTGTATGTATACCACCTTATTGAAATAGTTCTTAATGCATATAAAAAGACGATCATTTTGATCCATGGCCTTAAACAAACAGTAAAAGTAAAAAAATCTGTTAAATTTAATTGTGGGGTACCTTGAAATTGACACCTAACTGACCCCTTCTCTCTCAATCTTTTTTCTTTCACCATTAAAGCTATGTTCCATCTTCATCCACCTGTCAACCATACTCTTATAAGAAAATTAACGCACACTGCACCCATTTCTTGTCTCCCTCTAAACAATAATTCCCAGCAGTACCAATTTTATATATACAAAAATAAAATAAAAATTGCGACCACTAAAACAAATGTGAACTAAGTAAATCATATAATATAATACACCCCATTCCCGTTCCCAGGAGAACTCTATAAATAAACTCTCTTCACCCTTTAACCATATTCTCTCTTTTTCTAGTGGGGTATGAGAAGAATATAGCTTTCTTTTGGTTTTTCCTTTTTAAAATTGATAGTCTTTTTATGTATTTTTCTATTTCATTGTTCAAATAAAAGGGTGAAAACTAGATGGACAAGGTTGAAAATCGAGATCTTAAAAATATTCTTTGAAAATTGAAGAGATTTTTGTGTTTCAAAAAGGATTTTGGTAATGAAAAGAAGAATAAACCAATTGGAAGTTGATGCAGAACTGGCAGAAGAAAGAAGATTGTGCTAGAAGGGGTCTGCCACTTGTCAATTTCGAGGCACCCACAATTAAATTTAACAGAATTTTCATTTGTACCGTTAGTTTTAGGGCTAAGAATCAAATGAATCATCTTTTTGTATACATCAAGGATTATTTTAATACAATGGTAGATATAAAGGACCAAAATAGTTCAACCCCTAAATATCAAGGACCATTTTGGAGTTTTTTCTACTATGAACCATACAATAGCCTACTCATCTAAAGATCATATGAATTCTCGTGATGAGTAAGCTACTCTTATTATATTTCCTTCTGAATCCGAACAAGAGTCAGTTTCCTTTATGCCTCTATTGATTTTCCACTACTTATTCCAGGGTGCAAAGTTAACCAATGCAAATCTGAAGGGTGCAAACCTTCAAAGAGCTTATCTTCGGCATGTGAATCTTCGTGATACAGTAAGTCATATTACCAGTGCCAATCAAAATACTTTGTTATAGCCTACTCATCTATCCTCAATTATGTTGATTCTGTGAAACACATATGTGGAAGTTTTTAGGAGAGAAAAGGTAACTGCTTGAAACAAAGCCAGATTTTCTTTCACTGACAAGGATTTACATTTTCCCTAGCCTTTTGCTGGATGTACTTGTAGTCCAATTCACTGATGAATTTCCATCTGGAAGAAAAGAAAGTTGGTAATGTGAATCAAAGTTCTCTTGAAATAATAATGAAATTATATTGGGATCTCAGGGAGATCCAATGGAGCTTCCGTCGTTAAACTTCAAACTACTTAATAGGAAATGCATTTCACCTCACCAACTACTGGGATGTAGTAATCATGAATTTCTAAAGATAAGTAATTGCCACTCTCTGCCATTATAAACTATCTTTCCTGTATATCTGCCTTTGAAATACCTTTTCTGACTCAAACCATTGAGTTTTTGGCCCTTTGTGTGGCTACTATCTCACGAGTCCATTTCAACTTCAAGTTGCTATCTTGCAGTGTTGAAATAATTTTCCCAACCTCTCAAGTTTTCTTGTGTTGTCTTGTATATTTCTTATTGTGACTGCTAAATTGTACTTTATTTTCTATGTATGATGTGTAAAAAAGCATGAAAGGTTAACATTAGCATTTTTCTAGGTCTAGCTCCAGGTTTTGGAGTAAAACACCTATGTTATTTGCTCGGTCACAGTCCCAGAAAAGTTAAAACATATTAGAACCATAATTCCCCAAGTTGTGTGGTTACTGATCTGCCAAGGAATATGTATCACAACGTATCTATCCTGAGGCCAGTTTTGTGCTACTAGCATGTGATTTCTGAGGTCACTTGTGGAAAACTTGGTAATTCCCTAAATGTTTCTCTCGAATGATCAAGTCTGATTCCTTCCGGAGAGGCACCATTGAGTTTTATACTAGAGTATAAGCAGTGAATTTCCATGAGCACATCTTCCCATGTTAGCAAATCTGCCTCATGTCTGTGACCTTTATTTGTTAAAATGTCTGCACGCTGATTTGCTCCCTCAACATGTTGATAATATTTGCTTTGTTGACTTCGGGTACCTGCAGTCCTCGATAATAGCCTTGGAGAACGAAACTGTATGCTCGTTGATAAGCTTAGCAACAAAGGAACAATTTGTTTCCACTTCTAACTCTTTATATTTCATTGCCTTTGCTAATTGTAGCCCTTATGTGACTCCTTGTTCCGTGGGGAAGCTTGAGATAGGTTTCATCTTACCTGAATATCCCATTATCCACTTCCCTTGATTGTCTCAAAAAAGTCCTCCAAAAGCAGCATCTCCAGTTTGGATTTTTACACTGCCATTAGTATTCAGTTTAATCTTTTTCTAAACAAGGAGGAGACGAAGTGAGTGATTAGTTTTAACTTTGGATATAGAGGTTTGTCAAGGAAATGTTTCAGCAATTTCCCAACCATAATCACTGATATGTTCAAAGGTACTGTTGAGACGTTACTCTTTCCAATCAAATTTCTATTTCTTTCTTTCCATATGCCAAATAGATGAAAATGTAAGTGTAACACTGCAGGAGATCAATCAATCCATTCAAGCATAAATATACCTTTCATTTCATGGCATCAATCTCATTTTAAGAGAGGAAACTATTCCAAATTCATTTATATTTTGGACAAGTCCTAATAATATGTGAAGAGTCCTCCTTATCATCATTCGCATTTTGGGAAGTTAACTATCTTCCTAGTGAATCCAAGCTCATTTGACATAAGTTTGTTATTCTTACAGTCGATATGAATTCCCAAAAAAAAAAAAAAGGTCTTACAACCCATATGTAAGTGTTTTATTTTCCCAAGGTGAATATATTAGTCAATATCCAATCATTTGAGTAGTATGCAATTATGCTTCTATTGTTCCTCGACTGATCTCCTTTTTACCACTGCATGCAATGTAGAAATGTCTGAAGTGACAAAGTTAATCATGGTAGTTAACTGACGGTATATTTTGGTATATTTGCCTGAATAAACGGAAAGGGACGAAGCTTGGAGAGTGATTCAGCTTTGTTGCTTAATATTCTCTGCCCATCATTGTATTTGTTTCTACTTGGAACTAAATATTTCTCTCTCAGCATTTGGACGGGGCAAAGCTAGATGGTGCCAACTTACTGGGTGCAATCAGGTGACACCACAGATTTCTTCTCATCCCAAACCAGTTCCAGAGCAACATTCAAGAAGAGAGGGCTATAAATAGGAAATGTATAGAAATAGTGTCAAGTCTATAACGTATATTGGCCGACTATTGTAGTTTAATTTGGTGGTCTAAATCTCAATTTAACTATCTGTATGTGTGTAAACCCAAATTGTTTCAAACCAAGCAACTATTCTGACTTTGAAAAACTGTTTGCCTTTTCAAATTTGAGATGATCAAACAAGACGTTCCAGGATGAATTAGCAAGATATAAGAATATTTCAAAAGTAGCGGTTTCTGGATCTTGCACTAATCCCACAAATCTAGTTTAAGAATGTACAAATATATCCAACACAGTAACATCTTTATCAGTGCAAAACTCTGAAGATATTCCATGATTGCCCTAAACGGGAACTAGCATATGGCCTACTCTCCCCAAGCCCAGTTGCCATTTCTTGTTTTTCTTTCAAGGGCTAGCAGACAAGGAAACAGCAATAAGCTGTACATTGAATTGTTTACCATCTAAACTCTTACCTTGCTGGTATCTCAATTTCATACCACCTATTGTTTACCACCAAAACTCGTACCTTGCTGGTATCACAATTTCATACACATGTTCCTTTAACTTCATCACGTTAATTCACTATCCACAGAAGAGACCACATGACGGGGGCTAGGGAGATGGGCAAAAGGAAAAAATAACTGCAAGATGTACCATAGTACGCCCACTTTACCTTGTACCCATTGTGACCTGGTGGCTGTTTTACTTTTTCCAGTTACACTTGACAATTGCAAAGTATTAGCAGTAGAAAATCCTTTTGGTAGAGAAATAACATGGATCAAATTGGAGTATGATTCTGGTACAATAATGTCTAGGCACAATTTTACGGCCCCAATTAAATTAAAACATGACAGGATATTAGCACAACGGACAAAGAGCTTTTTCCTACTGTCAAACAGTTCCATAGTACTTCAGATCTCCTATCCTAGCCAAATGTTGAAATAAGGAAACTCTTGTAGATGCTCATGAATTTGGCCACAAATGCTGCAAAACAAATCAAAGATGAAGGTACCAAATAAGCTTGAAATACATATAGATTTATATTACAGACATCAAACCATATCCGGAGATTAATGAAATCACATCTTTAAATAACAATCCTAGAATCCAAATATCTATAAGAACTACTTGACTTTAGCAACAAATATGTGATTACTGAGCAAGCTTGGTCTGTAGCTTAAACCAATTATGACGTCGTTAAGCGTGAACATCTATGGTGCTTCTCCCATTAAGTATATCTGCCTTTGCCAAACAGCAGACTATACAGTCATAGATCTGCAAATACATGCTAAATAATGGAATTAAGCAATCCCTTGCTGCCAAAGATAATTTCCCTGATTGTTACAAATGGACTGTCATCATTACTCAATTGCAATTTATAGTATTTATAGTCAATTGATTTAGTTGGCTCTTAATTGAGTCATTTATGGGTGTTGAGCAAAATCAACTTTAACGTATATTGAGCACCTTTACCCTTCAGTGACCAACTTTGAGTTAAATCCCAAACAAAAAAAAAATGCTCCACAATCCATTTAATGTGCAGAACTTTGAGATGAATTCCCCAATTTTTTCTGCTCCAAGTTACAAATGAGAGACTAAAAGTAGGTAGACGAATAAGGAAAACAACAAACTAATGTCTTATTTCCAACAAACAGGACCTCTAGCAATTGAAGAAACACCTCTTAGCTTCAATCATTCTGTTCAAGGTGTCCATTAGAACTCTTCCACAGTACCATGCTCTCCAGTCACACACTCGCTTAATACATGAAAAAGAGATACTATGCTTATATGATAACCCTTAGTTGATGTGCTCGCTAAGACGGGATTTATGTATATTTAGTCACGCAATTCACCACAATATAAACTCGAATATGTGTACACAAAACTGTCAAGTTGATCCCACAAGCAGAAAGCTGATAAAATTTCTTCCCCTATTATTTTATTGACAAGATACCATATCTTGGGGATAATAATATGTGAGAAGTAATGAAGCACACATCTATATTGCTCGGACTCTTCAAAAATGTTGACAGGTGCGTGTTAGATCTTCAAAAGTAATGCCTTTGTGGAGGATCTAACACAGGGGCAACGGTATTTTGGAAGAGCCCAAGCAACATGACATGCAGAAAGGAGGGCATTGGCTGGAATATCAAAATGCTGAAACGGTGATTCTTACATTAACAGCGGTGAGCAAATCAAGTACTCAACTTTGTTTTTCCCAGCAAAGGAACAGATCGGGTTCATAGGAAATTCATGTGCAATGAAATTGCAAAGACAGCTTAGGTTTCCATTCCAATCATCATATTGATTGGAATTGGAAACCAGAAGCACAACTGGGGTCTTCGTGGTCCAAGATAATCAAACCATCAATAACAGTAACACAAGCATGAGACTTTTTGGTAGTACCGGTGAACCAGATGGCCGCAGCAATGGAATCTGGGAAGGAGGACTTGTAGCATCTCTAGATCTGGCAAAAGCGAAAGACCCCCTAACATAATTCGAATGGAGGCTTTCCTGGAAGTAATTAGAATCCCATAGAAGTGCTTATGGCTCTAAACTCAATTCAGGTTTGTCTCATCTCCAGGAGTCCATTCATGCATCCATTTCCTTAAGTGGGTGTTTGGACTAGCTTATTTTAAGAACCTAACCTTTTGGCTTTTAAACTCTTTTTTAGTTTCAGAAGTGTGTGGAAAACACAAAAAGTGCTTTCAAGCACATTTTTTTTTAACTGAAAAAGTACAAAAAAGAAAAAATCAAAAGCCAAAAATTGGTATTCTCAACTTATTTTTAGCTTATAAGTCACTTAAAAAAGTCAATCCAAACACCTCTCAAATCGATGTGATTCTATTTCAGGGGTCTAATGTATATCAAACCCTTTTCTTAAATTAATATCTGGTGTCAAATATTCAGCTATGAGATGCACCCAAATCACCTAACATGCAACCCCAAATAGGACATCGGCCTTACTCCCTCCGTCCATCTTTACTTGTCCACTATACTAAAAATAGATGTCTAACAATACTTGTCCATTCTATGAAATCAAGAGATAATTTTACTCTTAGTTCCTAATTTACCCTTATCATTAATTATAGTCATTTTCCTACTACATTTTTCAAGACAATGTATTTATTATTCAAAGGGTGATTTGGTAAAGTTACCTCGTATCATTTACTGTTTTTTAAATCCTTGTGTCAAGTCAATAGTGGATAATTATTGTTAAACGGTGGGAGTATATTGTACTTCCCGAATGTTCCTTGAGACTGCTTTCCTCATGTATATCTCTTACTTTTTCTATTTAAGCAACTCCTATATATCAACACTAAAAGGTAAACTCTTCACATTCTAGACATTATTTGTACCTAAAAAATGTTATTTCCTCGTGTCTCGACTAACAGTATTTAATTCTTCCTTATTAAAAATAGTATAACTTCCTTTTTCATTTTCTTATTTTCAAAGGTATTACTGTCAATGATAACACCTGTAACTTTAGAGAAGTCACTTTCCAAGCTTTTCCAACATTTCTTTTTCATAGGTTGGTAAAAAGTTTCAGTCATCAAAACGGCACCAAGGTGGTGTTGGGAGATTGCAGCAAGAACATTACAAAAACCTCAGTTCCTCTCTACTCTAGTATGTGAGGTAAATGAGGAACTCCAATAGACTATCTACATCATAAACCTTCCAAGATTGAGCACCGTTTAACTTGGAAAATAGTTTGATTCAAGTGAAGTTGAGAAGTAGAGAGAAACGCTTGCATATTAGGGTGTCTCATTAGAAGAAAATAGGAAAAGCAAAAGTTGCTAACAATGTCCCTTTCCCTTATTTGGCAAGCAAAACAGAAAGGGAAAGGAAAAAAGCGAAAAACTCAAAAACACATTTTCTAGAGGTGACAAGCTTCTCTCCTAGTAGGATGACAAAAGACATGAAATCTATTCGGTGAACTCATCGATAATAAATAATACTACTCCCAGCAATTCATACATATATAGATAAGAAGGCATGCGGGTGCAAAAAGCATCCCGTGTTCACGCAAGGTTCTGAGAAGGGCTGCACTCCAAGGGATGTGATATAAACAATCTACCCTAATACAAACAAAAGTGGCTGCTTCCACAGCTCATCCTAGCTTGCCCGCACCTCAACTTGTTCCACATGGTATTTGCTACCTTCCACCAATACAAGTACCGAGTAACTCTATCCACCAAGACTTGAACACATAGGAAGAAATCACCTAGTGTTTTTGCTTCCCTGGATTTGGACCTAAGACTTCATGATTCTCAACCCACTATATTGACTATTAGGTACACCACTGGGTGCTCATCCAGACAATATTACTACTGGACCATACAAATACAACATCTCCACCATCACATTCCTCGACCTACAATGTTTTTATACTCCTCATGCACTAAATCAAGTGATTTTTTTAATGACAGACTGAAAATTATCTGTCTTTGTTTGGATAACCGTGGTGTTTGGGTCAACATGCATGCACCTCAACTAATGTCAGTGGTAACTAATACCTCATATTGATCATTCCTACCACTAACTTCAAGCTTAAACAAGAACTACTGATACTTATTTATGGAGAAAGTAGGGTAGGGCATACACCGAGTTCTTATGATAATTTCTCACCATACACACACATAGCTGGTTCTGGAATTGTAATCCTCACCTTCTCCCTATCTGTGGTTCCAAAATTACCATCATGATACTAGTATGATACATGCAAATATCTACAGGTTGAATGAGAATCCGTCCTATCTGCAAGCAAGGATAACTCTTATTTTCCTTTCAGTTTCTTACTTCAACAGAGGTACCCTTCGGTTGTCTTAAACCAAATAACGCATATTATAGAAGCTGCCTTGGCATCCCAAGGGGAGGTGCATCAACATACCTAATGTCGTCTCGCAAGTGGGTTTTGAGAATGGTAGTGTGTATGCAATCTTGCCCCTATGTTGTGAAGGTAAAGAGGTTTTCGATAGACCCTCAGCTCAAGTAAAGCATAACAATAATAAGTATAGGAAAGGAAGTACAGTAGTAAAGAAGCCATGGTAAAAATCAAGTAGAAGAGAATAATAGCAACTACAAATAATACGGTAACTGAAAAAGGAAACAACAGGTGGTAACAAAATCAAAGAACAAGATACTGATGAGGAAAACTAGTCAATTGAAAAATACTGATGAGGAAAACTAGTCAATGCTTGACTACCTACCAACCTTTCACCCGAATCTTCAACCTCCATACCCTCCTATCAAATGTATTCGGTAAGTTGACCGTATGTCGTATCCTTCGCACTACTTCTTAGGCCTACCTCTACTTATCCTCATACCCACCGTAGCCAACCTCTCACATCTCCTCAATGGGGCATCTGTGCATCTCCACTTTAGGTCTTTGAACCAGGTCACTCTCACCTCATCCCGAATATCCTCATTCCTAATCCTATCTCTCTTAGTATACTCACACATCCATCTAATATCCTCATTTCCGCTACTTTCATTTTCTAGACATGCAAGTTTTTGACCGGCCAACAGTCTATTTCATACAACATAGTTAGTTTGACAACCACTTTATAAATGTTACCTTCAAGTCTTGGTGGCACATTCTTATCCCTCAAGGCATTGGATGCAAACCTCTATTTCATTCATACCGCACCAATATGATGTATAACATCATCAACAATCTCCCATTTCCTTGGATTATCGACCTAAACAATAAATAATCCAATCGAATTTTTAAGCATTATGTCCCCCAGGTCTTTGCTCAGGTCAGCTCCTTATCCAAATATAAATATAGAATCCCTTTAATACTAGCATCCTATTAACCCGTTCAGACTGAATAATCCTATCAACAAATCAAATACATGGCAGAAGATTTTTCAAAAGAAACATTCCATAGCTCTTGAAAGAATAGAACAACATCAGTATTCAAAAATTAAGTTCACTTAAAAAAAGGAGCTCAATCACTCCAAAGCAGCCAGTCTCAGCCGTTTTAATGCTCAAAGTAAAGCTCTAACTGAAAGGTTATGAAATACCTTCAAGATGAAATATAGCCTTCTGTCCGAGGCGCATCCTATGCTCCTGAAAGACGCGGAGAGATTTTATCAAGGAAAGTTATAAGCCTTTTCTTTATAAATCAGCAAATACTGATCATGCATGAGAAAATTCCAGAAGAATCTACACAGTAGAAGTGCATATAAACTAATGACTGATTCAACAAAGAACATAAAGCATCCCTTTTACACTCTCAACACCCACCCCACCCCCACACCGTCCACACCCACACCCTCACCCAACTAGGAGACACTGTTGATGCGGTAGTTATTACTCCTTCTGCCTCAATTTGTACGACATGTTTTCCTTTTTAGTGAGTACCAAAAAGAATTGTCATCTTTATACTTGGTAACAGTATAATTTTAAACTTCCATTTAACCCTTAATGAGATGATTTATAGTAGCATAAATTTATATGGCTTGTTTTAGACCACTAGTTTCGAAAGTCATTCTTTTTCTCTTTAACTCTATGCACAATAGAACACCTTCACATAAATTGGAATGCATGGAGTATTTTTTAAATAAACAATTATTAACCCTCTCCCAAGCTATAAGTTGCTCATATTATTGCACTTACTTTAATATTAAGATATTTTCTTCTACATATCATAATAGTGTTGTTGGTCATTTTCAGGGAAATCCAACTCAAATCAAACCACAAACCCCGTTAACTTCATGTATGTTTAACCGAATATAGGGGTTTTGAGTTCATACATTGATTTGAATCCTAACTTAAAAGTGTAAGAGTAAACTTACCAATGCTTGGTTGTAGCACTACAGAATGATTAATCATCCAACCAAAAACCATAAGGCAGTGGTTGGTGTAGTAAGACCTTTAAAAATCCCTTTGATTCCTTAACCCTCATATGCCTAACGTGAAACATCATGTAACTCTATAACTTACATAATGAGCAGCCCAGTTGGACACCTCATGCTTCAACTCTGAATCCAATTTCTTTAATAGTTCAAAAAGCAGCCTCTGCAGTTGAAAGCAAAATCATTCAAACATGAAGTTTTGTAACACCTTACAGAGTGGAAGATGAAGCACCTGGAAAAAAGATCTTACCTTCAAAACAATTTCAGGGGGAATACAATTGGTTAGTAGCTCATATAATTTCCCTCTAACCTCAAACAACCTGTAAAAATGAACATTGCAGTTCAGATACGAAAAAAAGGGCAAGCCCGGTGCACTAAAGCTCCCGCTACGTGTAGGGGGAGGCAAATGTATATTGTGTTGTTGCTGTCATGAGCACAGAAAGGACACACGTCTTGTTCAGATTGCCCATGGGAAGTTACCCACCTCCCTCCTTCCTAACTTCATATGAAAGATGATGATTTCTTCGCATGATTAGTAGTTGAATATCTTAAATGATGTGAAAAAAAACATAAACTCATAAAACCATTCAGTTTTCCACTTTTCAACTTACAATGAGGGTAGAATATCGTGCTTCTTTGATGAAGTAAGCTGTCATGTTGAAAAGCATCAACAAGATGAATAAACCTTTACAAAGAAAGGTTAAAACTCCAGACATCGCAAAAAGCTAATATCGTCCTAATGATTCTTGTGCTTGAATATTTGGATTTTGCCTTACAACTGAAGGTTTCTTCTTGGTATGCTTCTTAAAGAGCATGCAATTCTAAGTTACCAGTTCAGGGGCAAAAAAAAAGCATGCAGTTCCGTATTTGTAAGCTAAGTTGCTCGGACTCTCCAAAATTGTTGCCGCACCCGTGTCGGATCCTCCAAAAATACACTAATTTTGAAGGATCCGACACACACCCGATGAAATTTTTGAAGAGTCCGAGCAACATAGTTTGTAAGTGAGGAAATTTTGTGATGCAACCCTATGTATTAGGTTGCATCTGGAATGAACAAAAAAGGAAATGCCTTAAGGGAGAGCATCAATCATTATTCCTAAAGTATAGCTGTGTAAGTGGCTTAATTGTTTTATTTTTATTTTTTTGGGCGTATCCAAGGCAATGAAAAGGGCTTGAGGAATTTTAAGGATCTTTAAAGATGTTGGAGATGGAGACTTCTGTAAATCGGTTGTAGCAAAATATTCATTCTTTTTGGTTCTTCTTTTATTAATATTCTTTTGTTTCAGTAAGCTAGTTTACTAAGAAGTCCCTGGACAACTTTTAAAAAGTTCAGAGACAAATTGCTTATCGATTTGAGACTCACTCACTGAATTTGCCATATATCCAGCTGAATTTTCTGCGGTTTATGTTACTGATTTATAAATCAAATAAGACATTCAGATCCTCAATTTGGAAACTATTTCAGACACTGAGACAACAAATAACCACTCACTTTAATAGAAGAAAGCAATCAACAAATTCCATGACAAAGATAAATTTCAATATGCCCCCTTTTGACTTCTTACAGCTTCTCACCAGGGCTTAAGCCCAAAGCGCAATTACAGCATGTGCTATAGTGAAGAAAGGCACAAATGTAGGAAGAAAACACAAATTAGTATGGGTAATGGAAGAAAACTAACTATAAGTATATATGGAATATGGTTTTGAAAAAACTACAATGAAGTTAAATAAATGAAGTAAAGGCCCGATCAATCAAGTTTGAAAACCTTCTTAAATTAGATGCAAAATTCAGATTCTAAATCATTGAAGTGACTAGTTTTCTAAAACTAATTTCTAATTTCCTATTTCTGGTCATTTATTACATTCCTCGACTTTGCTTGCTTTTTCTATCAGTCAGTTCCCTCTTCAAGATAAAGCCTGACGCTAATCCATCATGCATCTTGCTTTTCAGAAACAAAATGAACAGTAAACTAACTGAGGCAGTGACACATGACCCTTTCCGAAAAGGTTCTCACCATATTACATTTTTTTGGAAAGATCATTATGCACTAAATTATCCAAGAAGGAATTATTCAGATTCAATAGAAAACACTCATCGTTGCAAGCTCCATCCTTGCCCTCCCTACCCACATTAATCACTCAGCACACCAACATCTTCTATGCGGCTATACCTTGTGATCAACCAAAATTTGTAAATTCATTGTAAATATTCAGTTGAGATTGCCTTATGCTCCACAACCCACCCTGAGCAAGCTTGAGTACTGCCATCACTTTGACTCTCATTAAATCCCAAATAATCACTACACTGCTCTGCATGGCTTTGCAGCCTAAAGAATATTCTCAAAGTTAAAATTTTTAACTCAAACTGACTTCTACTCAGAGATGTTCACCAATAGAGCATCTACAAACATCAGAAGAAGAAACCATGAGAGGGGGATATTGTATGATGATTCTCACCAGGTAGACTCTAAATTAACTTTCCTCCAAATAGTAGCATTAAGTACAAAGATCACAGACAAACTTTATAGGGTCAATGGATAGGCAATTTCACAAATATACATATTCTAGATACAAGTATCAAACTCTCTCATAGCTCTTTGCTCTTGTATCTTTCAAACCTGTTTTGAAAATGTTTTTCTTAACTAGAGGGTCTTATGGAAACAGCCTCTCTACCTCTTCTAAGGTAGGAGTAAGGTTTGTGTACATTGTGGGATCACACTGGGAATTTTTTTGTAAATACCTCTAACTATTTATAACCTCAAGAAGAAGCAAAAGTCACAAACAAGTATAATCATCCAGAGAGGTTCTGCAATTGATTTTGTTAATTTGTTTTAAATTATCTCTGACTTTGTGATAAAATACTCTGTTCTCTGGGGGGTTTCCCTCTGAAAGCAATATCCATTTATCCTTGCTATATCTCGGTAGGGGAACAGTGACAGCATTGGCTGTTAGCTCGGTCTTGTAGGCTTACTATGTGAAGTACTTCAGTAAGTTGCCTGTTCCTTGAAGAAAGTTTGGGCAGCATACATTGCTGATTGCACATCAAAATGACTAACAAATTTTGGTTGTCAGGTTGCTTGACTGACCTCATCCTTAGCTAACGACTTACTATTTATCTAGGTTACCAAGCTACAAATATTTGATAAGTTAACTTGGTAACGAGCTATTTTCTTACATAATTCAACTTCAAATCATCATACAAAATTTATTGTTTGGTACTATGATTAAAGGTCTATATCACCATTATCATGTGAAGTCTTACAGGTTTTTCTTTATAACATACTCCTCTATCAGCACTTCAAAGCCTAGTGTCCTCTTAACTTTAAAGTTCCCTTCTCTCAAAGTTGAATCTCCAGTTGTCTTGAATCCCTTGTCGACCTCTAGTTCCAGAACTAGACAATCAAAGCATTTATAGAATCACGAGCTGAATATTAAATACCACTTTTCATATGACTGTCAACTGTACCTTTTAGGACTCTGTTCTTTCATTATGTCTGATGCAATTTCTGAAACATATTGCTCCCAGTCCATTGGAGGTATAGATTGGTTGTTGGTAAAGGGATACCTTCGACAAATAATACAAGAGGTCAGCACGTGCATAAGAAAACTTTGGTGCAAATAAATGAATAATATATCATAAGCTCAGAATTTGCAGCTTAAGCTTGCAAGAAGTTAAAATAAATCAATATCCAGCAGTTAAAGAGCTCAACTGTTGAACACGGCAAGTCTCAAATGTCAAAATTGCCCTCCTCAGATTCCTATTTGACCTTTCCACAATGCGGGCCGCAAATCCCTGTGGAAATTGAAGTCCTTCCTTTTTGGCAATAAACTCCAAAACATTAATGATCTGTCAAACAAAAAGTATTTCCGAAAAACAGTCAGGAATGAGACAAATAATCAAAGGACCACGTCAACATTTCTTTGCTACATGATGACTAGGCCAAATATACACTTCAATTCAGAAAAAATTTTATGGCTTACAAGAATCAAGACTTCCTATAGTCCCATACCAAAGTCAATGACGCATTAGGCCAGGTAGAGTCACAATTCCTAAAGCCCCGGGCTTTAGTCTAGTAAGAGGCAGCACGTGGTGTGTGGATTGTGTGCAAGTAACCTGTTTGAACCCCGCCATGGGAATTGTCCTGGTATTTAAGTGGTGAAAGGTATAGAGGTGGGTCAATTATCCACTGAGCTTCGAACCATGCCCAATTCCCCTCGGGGATTTCTCAATTATCGGGGGAAAATTTCACAGGAAAAAAGAACATGCTTTATGGTCCTTCAGTTGACATATTTTCTAAAGTTAAAAGTTAATCTTATAAACATTTCTTGGACAAATAGAACATGCCGATCGAATAACCCAAATTAGCATATCCGTGTTAATCAAAAAGAAACTAAAATAAGATGGATACATACTTAAGCAAATATTCTTACATTTAATCCAAGTATAACCAAAAAATTTCTAATTGTAAAGAAAATTTAAACAAACTCGTGTGACAATTCTTCAAATAATTACAGGTATATCCCTAGTAATGTGAAAAAGGTGTTCAAATGTTAGTGTTGAACTGTGTGATCATCTCATCTAAAAGCTTGGGCGGTTAGAGAAGGCACATTTTTATTTAGTTAGTCACATCTATAACACGCCCTCTCATGTGCAGACTTGATTCTTTTTTCATGAGCCAAGCACGTGGATATGTTTTTAACAAATGGGTGATGGTGAGACTGGCCCAGGACCTGTGTGTGCTCTACTACCATGCTGAAGTTTGTGTCATCTAATCAAAGAGCCTAAGCAATTAAAAAGAGCACACTTTTATTATTTGAGTACATCTCCAACATTTAGTTGATCTAGTTACTCTATTCACTAGATGAGTCTCCATCTTGTTTCTAAAAGACTGCTTAAACCACGTTCTAGGATGTACTAACACCCTTTCCTCAAAAACTGCCTTTTCCTGTGGTAAAAGAATAGCCAATGCAGTTGACATGGCAGTTACAATCCACCATGTCTAAGCAAGTACAACAGTTAACCTTACTTAGCACCCACTTTGGTGAGTCAATGAATGTCATTACAGGGAAATTCTAAGATGAAATAAACCCTGGAGGGAAGACCAGACAAACACACTAGTCTATGCAAGCCTGAGCCCAGAAAATGCAGGCAATTGTTATACAGCACATACACTTCCAATCCTGATATTGTAGTATGAATGCCAGAAAAAGAAAAAGAAAATAAGATAACGTTGTAAACTTGTAATATTAGCATTGGGAAACCAGAAAGATGGTGACAGAAAATATATCAACAGTGGAACAACTGAATTTTCACTGACCTCTTCCTCCATTGGTGCATTTATTCTCACATTAAGGCATCGCGAGCGAACTGCTTCAGTTACCTTGGAAGAACTGTTGGAGCATAGAATCAGGCGACATGATGCACTGTACTTCTCCATTGTTCTTCGAAGAGAATGTTGTGCTTCTCTTGAGAGCTTGTCAACTTCATTTAACACTAAAACTAACATTTACCACCATGATATCAGTTAGGTAGCTTTTACAGCTACTAATGAACAAATTACAAATAATAGAATATATTTACACAATGCCGGTGGCAAATAATTAAAATTCCGAAATAATATCTCAATGTTGATAAGGCATTTCGATATCTTTTTTAAATTCCCCAGCTTAACAAAACATTGAGAAATCACTACAGAATATCAATCTTCTCATCCTATTTGTTAGAATAGGAATAGGTACATACAATCCTACTAAGAATAGGAATAGGAATAACAATAGTATATAGAATCCTATTTGGAAAAGGATTGTATTATAGT
>JBCEWC010011545.1:0-16599 GCA_038996855.1 Solanum aculeatissimum | reverse complement strand
CACCTAAAAACTACAACACATAATTCCCAACACTAAACTACAACAATAATTGAAGAACCCATAACTTAATTGAAAACATAAATTCAAATTTAAAGGGTTAGGGTTCTTGGGGTCTTCAAGGATGGAATAAGATCCTTGAATCAAATCCCACATACCTTAATTTCACTAAAGAAATTTCAAAGTCAAACTTAGTCAAGGTCGTCTTCCCCAATTTTGTCAAGGTTTCTTCAATGGAAGTCAAGAGGATTTTAGAATTCTCAAAGTGTATAGAGGATGCTTATAATAGATGAATAAGGGGTTAGGTCTTGATTTAGGGACTTAGGAGACTTTAGGATACCAAAAAGGGGCTTATATTAAATCACAAAATTACCATTAATGAAATGGACTTTTAATTTCCAAGAAGAGTCAAACAGAGGTTCTACAGTGCCCCTCAAAGTGAAACATGATCTATTCAAATGCACTATCAAACAACACTTAGCCAATTTTTCAACGTGAACTCTCGGAGGACTTTCTGGACCACTTGACGGAAAGTTTCACGAACCGTGTGGCTTCACACGGACCGTGTACTGGTCCATGGAGCCACACTTGGCCTATAATTCAACCCCCAGCTCAGGCCAAGCTTCTTTCCCACTGGATGGACCACTTGTCGGACCGTTCAAAGGCTCACGGACCGTGGGGTGGTCCGTGGGCTATGACTTGTGTTTTGGGGTGGTTCCTGGCTACCCCCAACTCACTGGACCTTGTAACAGACCCCCACACAGACTGTTACAAGGTTTACAGTCCATGGTCCTTGCCTTGGGCCATTTTCAGGGCCTATCTCCAAAGTCTTCTGAATTTCAGGCAGTCCCACTCTTTAGGCCATAACTTCCTCATACGAACTTTGAATCGAGTGAAACCAGTTGCGTTACGAAGCTAACTCAAAGAGATTCAATTGTTTTATGTATAAGACAATACTCTTCAACCCTCATCCAAAGTTATTCTAGCTCAAAGTTTACTATCCAAACGACCTCTCTAGGCCACCAAATGACCCGTTTTGCGTTCGGATACTTAAACTCAACCCGTGGGTACAAAAACGCAACCATGAAAAGTATAAAATCATACAAGACCAACCATAAGGAGTTTTAAAAAAATTTCGGGTCGTTACAGAAAGTTCCTGCATGATGTGAAGAAATATTATTGGGATGAACCTTATCTTTTTAGAGAATGTATAGATAACACGATCCGTAGATGTGTTCCTAATTCAGATATGCATGCTATTTTGGAAGAATATCATTCTTCAGCCATAGGTGGCCATCATGGAGGAATTCATATTGCATCTAAGGTGCTGCAAAGTGGCTATTATTTTCCAACATTGCAGAAGGATGCTCATGAATTTTCTAAGGCCTACCCAAAGTGTCAATTACAAGGTGGCATATCTTGAAGGCATGAATTTCCATTAACTCCAATTTTACAACTGGATATATTTGACATGTGGGGGATAGATTTTATGGGACCATTCATGAGTTCCTTTGGCAATAAATACATCATCCTCATTGTTGGTTATGTGTCCAAATGGGTGGAAGTAGTAGCATTGCCAATGAGTGATGGCAAGGGAGTGGTGTTGTTCTTAAAGAAAAATATTCTTACTCGTTTTGGTACTCCAAGAGTTATTATTATGAATAAAAGGTCTCACTTCTACAATAGAATGTTTGAAGCACTATTGAGTAAGTATGAGGTTAAACACAAGGTGACAACCCCATACCACCCGTAGGAATATGGTCAAGTGGAGGTATCGAATAGAGAGATTAATATGATTCTGGAAAAAATGGTGAATGGGAGTCGAAGTGATTAGGCAGTCAAGCTTGACGATGCTTTATGGGCATATCGTATAGCATACAAAGCTCTTACTAGAATGTCCCCTTATCAGATGGTGTTCGACAAGGCATGCCACTTGCCAGTCGAGTTGGAGCATTGAGCTTTATGGGCTCTCAAGAAGTGAAATTTTGAACCTGATGAGGCTCTAGGTGCCAGACTAACACAACTTCAGTTTTTAGATGAATTCAAATTGAAGGCTTATAAAAGCTCTTCTCTCTACAAGAAAAAGAAGAAAAAATGACATAATCAGAAAACTTTGAAGAGAGAGTTTGTAGAAGGAGATTTTGTGATGTTATACAACTCCAAGATGCATTTGTTCCCTGGAAAACTTAGATCGATATGGTCAGGTACCTTCGGGGTGATAGAGGTGCTTGCCAATAGAGTTGTGGAAGTTGAAAATCATAAAGGTGAATGATTCAACACGAATGTGTAGAGGCTTAAGAAATATTATGGCAAACTACCAAATGTCTCGATGGTTCATTCCATGAAAGTAATATATCCTTAATTGTATTGGACATCATCATGCCGCGACGTTAACTGAGGAGCTTCTTGCGAGGCAACCCAAGTATGAATAAAATAACGTGTATTGATGATTGTAGGTTTGCGTTGAGAAAATTAAAGTAGGGGAAAAGGAGAAGTTGCAGGCACAAAGGGCGTATCACCGAATGAACTCGGTAACCTCGACTTAGACAACTTGTTGAACCAAAAGTTGGCCAGGAGATGCTATTAAATTTGGTGATTCAATGGGCTAGTTGGCAAATTGCTGAGTATGAAGGGAGACAACCAATTAGCCTGCCTTTTGATTTCTAATCTAGCCCTTTAGTTGCTGTTAAATTTGGTGATATAGCTGGAAATATAGGAAAATTGCCAAACACAAAGGGAGATACTCACACTTGACTGCCCTTTGAGATTAGATTGGAGAGAATGTCACTACAAAATTAGGAGATGAAATTACTAAGGGGCGCAACACCAGTTGAATTTGGTGACTCTACAATGGAACATTTTTCAAAATATGGAATCAAGCTCAATGAAAGGTAATAAAGGTGGTCTCATGCTCAAACAACGTACCGCTGAATGCTAGTTACAATGATGAATAGTGACACAGAAGACAAAGAGTATCAATTGTTGCTTTAAATAAACTTTATTATTCTCACTCTTCATCTCACTCACTTCTTTTCTTTCAACACCTTCAATCACTTCACCTACTATTTGCACACTGTTTCCTTCGATTCTTTGTTATTTTCTTTTCTTCTTCTTCATTGGAATCAATGTGTCTGACCTTATCATCAGGTTATGTTTTTCCATCCCTTGCATATGGAACTCCAGGTATACTCATTACTCTTTCTACTTTTGGTGTAAATTGTGAAATCTACCTAAATAGTTTAAGATTGTGAGCTATTCCAACTGAAATTTATGAAGAGTTGGTGAAATTATTGTTTGGTAGGTAATGGTTCTGCTTGTATAGGGTATTAAAGTGTGATATCTCTGACAAAAGAATATGTTTGAGCAACTTATACTTGCCTTATGATAGATTGAGTGACACCATTCTTAAAGGAAAGTCATTGTTTTTACCACCTTGAGCATTAATCTCTCTCAATAATTGATCGGTGGGAAATGATAGAGTTGGCGATGCGCCAAGCTATCTTGAGCATCATTCATTTTTTCAGCCCCTTTTTATTTATTTTTGTTAACTTCAGCGAAGGACATTTAAACCACTCTTCCCATTTGATGATTCACCAAGTTTGATAGGTGGTCTACCTTTTGTTGAAAGTTAACTTTGTTGGTTGCAATTATTGCTTATTATTTGTCCTTACATGTTTCTAGTCCTGTTTCACAGGTCAGTTCTGATTGAAGTTTCCAGCAAGGAAGGGTGTGATGTGATTTGGGAAGAAAATGAGCATATTATGCTCCTCACAGAACCTCAGGCCTTTTGGACCCCAAATATACATAAAAAAGAGATTCTTCATCAAAGAATCAGTAAGACATGTAACCTCCAAGGCTTATCTAAGGGTATCAATTCCAAAGAGCAAATGCAAAGCCCCGGAGGACCCTCCCGGAGCAGTAGCTGAGAAGGCTAGAGAAAAGTCTTTGGTTGGTCAATTTGAGGACAGGAGGACAAATAACAAGATAAGTAGGGAAAGAAAGTTCCCTACATAGTTGATCTCCCTTCAGTCCCAACCCTAAATACCTCATGACTTACATCAGTGGGATTCTTTAACTCACTCAGTATTGCTTCAACTCTAAACTCTTATTGGTTTACATTGAGGACAATGTTTCTTTTCTAGAGGGTGAGTTAGTAGTTACTTCTGATGCCTGCCGTTTATATTGTTTTTAGAGCTGGGGGTTAGTAGTTCTAATATTGTTGAGGTGTGATTACATTATAAATAAATTTAAATTTGGGTTGTAATAGAGTAATGTTTATTTTTTTGGTTATTTCTTTTGCTTTGTCTGATTGAATGGATGTATGATTTCAAATTTTGGCAAACCCCGTGCATAAATGACAAACATGTGGATATAATGTCATGTCTCTAATCCTTAGCATTCTGATCATGGATGATCCATGTCTTTTATTTGGATAGTATCATGGACAAGGAGCATGTACTCACTATTTAATCCCTTCTTGATGAATCCATCCTTGAATAGATTTGAGGAATCTTGAGTTGACTATGTGAGAAATTGATCTTTGATATTTAATGATCGATAAATTGTGAATGTGTTGCCACTATTTGAATGCAAACCATTTTGCCAATATGGGGCTAGTCATTTTGTTGAATTACTTGTAGTGCGTCATCTAGAACTTGTCCGATTTATTTTGAAGGGTGACTTTGTTGATTCCGAATTAGGAGAGCACCTTAGGCCTTCTTTAGTTCTATTAGTCTAAATTGACTACAGTGTCATCCCTTGACAGTGAAATGAATCCCTAGTGAGCCCTTTTGAGGCTTGATCCTTTCTTTGGCTACCTTAAAACATTGACTCATATTTGTGAAAGACAAGTTCTTTTTGTTCCTTACCAATCCCTCCTAGAGCTTGAAAGTGAAACAATGGTAAAAGGCTAAGTTGTGGGTGTTAGGAGGAAGAAGAAAGTGTTTCCTATGAAAGAGTCAAAAAATGAGGGACAAGAAGTAAGAGAGACATCGAGGAGTCCTTGAAAGCTAAGAAGAGAAAAAAATGAAAAAGCTGAAAATTTAGGACCCTCCAATAAAAACATGAGAGAAAGAAGAAAGGAAAAATGTCTTGTTTTGAAGAAGAGTGCAAAATGGGACACTTAGGGTAGTCAATCAAAAGCAAAATAAATTCCAAGGATGAGGTGAATGAAGAAGAGCCGAAAAGAACCTTTGTGCCTAAAAAGAACATGTAGAGTTTAAGGAGGGATAAGCCACTATTTACCGTATGCTATCCTACCCAACCTTAACCCTACATTACAAACCTAGTAAATTCCTTTGGGATCCTAGTCCGGAAGAGAGTCAAGTGAACTCCGATTGAGAATAAGGGCAAGCCTATGGATAGAAATATACATGTTGTTTCTCATTTGAGAGAGTGAGAGTTGAAGAGATCGTCTGAAAGCAATGCTATAACTTGAGTGTTTAGGATCTTTATTGGTGTAAGGGAAAATGGTAATGTGTTTAAGTAGTGATTAGCAGTTGTATGAACAATTTTGAGCATAGCCAATGTTTTGATTACTCCTTGGTTATCTCCTGAGGCTTCAAAGTCATGTAAGTGGTTTGTGGAAGTTTGAGAGGGTATGAAAAAGGTGAAAATATATGTGTTGATCTTTGTGGCCCTATTTGAAAATGGTGTTCTGGATAGATCAATAATTGATTTTCTTGAGGGCAAGGAAAGGCTTATGTTGGGGGTGTTGATTAGCCCATATTTTGGACTCATTTTGGGGTTAAATTGTAGGGAACATTGCCTTTAATGTGACATTAATTTCAACTACTAATAAATGTGCATGTGCTATGACAGGAAATGGAGTTAAAAGCGCGCAAATGGGAAAGACTTGGTGAAATCTTGGAGAATGGGCAAAAGTGCAAAAAGTCGATGAAAAGCGAATGATCATCGATGTTCTCGGTGATCCGCCAAAAGTCACAGGAGATTGCCTAATTATGCAGCAACCAAGGTTCCCAGTCAAGGCAAGAGTGAGGTCAAAAGAAATATCGCAAAGTATGTTTGACGATCCGCCAAATGCACAAAGTGATTGCCTAAAGCTGAAGAACCCAAAGCCCCAAAACACTGACAGAAAGGCACTATAAAGAGTATTTCAGTGCATCGACGAAGTGGAAAAGGCGGAAAGCCATTGCCTAAAGTTACAAAAGAGGAAGCCTTGTTAAGATGCGCAAAAAAGTAGTCAAGTGCACATTCAGTGCATCGTCGAAGTGCTCGATGATAGTCGGGCTTGACCGCTGAATGGTATTTTGCAGCACAAACTTTCACACAATTGCACAAAATATATAAGCATTTTTAGAAAGGACATTGTACAACATCATCAGTGCAATTTTAAATTGAGAATAATTATTAGTGGTAGTACATAGAACCTTCTTCTTAGAGTACAAGAAAGATTAGAGTTTTGAGGAAATTAGGCACCAAATTGGAGAAGATTAGCTAGTAAGAATCAATTGATTTGTATTCAATCTTGGTACCCATGACTTCTGCTATTATGAATGGTAATCAATCTTTACTTTCTAGCATGTGTGGCTAAAACTCCCATGTTAGGGGTGTGCTTTCAATATGGGTTTTTGATTTATTGATTGGGTTTTCGATACCTTGAATTATTTGTTGTTGCTTTGGGTGAATTTATGTTCATTACTAGGATTATTGTATGAATCTTGAGATTTTATTTTAGATCTCTAATTTATATCTTAGCTGAACTTATTAGAGTGTGGAATGAATGTAATGGTTGAAAATCTTTTGGGGCTTCAGTTGCAGTTCATATTAGTGAACCTAATGGCCATGGTATTATGGGTTTTGCTGTAACTTCTTAGGTCAAGAGTATCGTCGGCGGTTTGCGTGTGATATCCTAGTTGAATCATGCGAAACACCCATTTCAGAGATGATTCGGGTTACAAGCAACCTAACCTATTCACTCAATATTAACTCATGTAGTCAAGTATCTAGACTTATTTGATAGATCGATTCCCATATCTGCACATCCCTAAGATCTCCCTTAATAGTTGTTAAAATCCATTAATTAGAACTTGTTAGTTAGATTCTATTTCGATTATTGCAACCCCCAGATCCTATAATTACTTGGTCTAATGAATAACTTCTGTCTTGAACAATGAATCACTGTGGGATCGACCCCAACCTCTAAAGTTGGATTATTATGCTAATGATGACCGCCCCTTCTTCCTTCGAGTAGTTGGGTTGAGCGACATCAATAGGCTCGAGGGTTTGCTCCCTATTCAGGATTGATATTGCAACCCTACCATGGATCAAGGGTTGCCTTCTACGCTCCATATCTGTGAAAAATAATTGAAGTCAGATTCTCAAAAAATGCAGAACCATTGAAAATAATGCACAACAAGAATCAACAACACATGAAAGTTCCTAAATATCCCATAGCCTCATGGAGTGAAGTCACATACGTCTCCGCACCCATCCACATGACTCTACTAGATGATAGCTCTGTAAAACTGAGACTAGTAAACCTTAGACTCTAACACCAACTTGTGATGACCCATTCCCGGTCATGATGGCGTCTATTAGATCCCACCTACAGGAAAGCTAATTACCCAACCCTAAAGTGTCTATCCTAGCTCTCTAGTCACAACCATAACCAACACGACAATATAAACCTAGAAGTCAACTATACAAAGCTACAATAGATAGAAGTAAATACCGATACACATATATAAAAAGGATCGTAATAAAATACATAACAAGAAGTGCTCCTACAAATACATAACAATACTATACAAGGCCAATGTCTGAAAACAAAAGACGACTATCAAAGGGAGGATACTGTGATGTACCCAAAGCTGTCGGTGCTCACCCAAAAAGAAATCTCCTGTGCGCTCCCAAATCCCTCAAAATTAGTGCTAATGGCTATGACTTGTACCTACACCATGCAAAAATAAAGAAAGTAGGGGTGAGTATCAGAATAAGATACCCAGTAGGCATCATTGTCCTACTGAGTGAAATAATGTACATAATGAAGCTCAAGTGTAGATAAAAACAACAATCCCATAAATCAACCCCATAACCCAAACTTAACCAAATCATTAAACTATATGTGGGTGTAAGGCCCTAGTATCTATGCATGAATGCCACCCGAACCTCCATAAGACGAGGAGGTACACCTATGTATAATCTAGCTGATGGATTATCATTGAATCCAATAGAATCATCATAGAGGCCAACTCTCTATATCACCCGATCAAGGGTCATCTGTATATGAGTGTAAGGACCTAATATTTATGTTTGAATTCCCCTTGAGCCCCCATAATCCTAAAAGGTATAACCACTCACAATCAGGGTGTGAATAGGTGTGTGGACCATTGGTAATCAATTGGGCCTCCACCCCCACTAGTCACATCTCAATGGGGTCTCTAATCTTGTTCCAGAATGTGGCACCCGATCAAAAAATATACATGCGTACTAGTAGGATGTATCCCAAGCAAGAGAAAGAATCCCTTAGTATAAAAATTAGTCTCAGCTCAAAATATCAATCACGGGGTCTAGCCCCCAGAATGGAATCAGCAGGGTCCTCGAACCAAATCACAACTGGTGCTTGGACCTCAGAATTGGCATTCATAACTCGACATCCTAATCGTGTCCATAAGGACTCAAACCAGTGGGAGCATCATCCAAGACATTGGCTCTCGAATGTGGCCACCAAAACTTAAAGCACAAGAAACATCATTTAGTACTCGAGATGTCAAAATAGTCACTCACTTAACTAATCTATTCGGATCTGAAACTCCAAAGTAATATCATGCCTAGAGTCAAGGTAGGCAATGAAACTCACAACATAGGTATCCAAGGCAATCCAACCTACAATCACAATTATCACCATCCCTCTGTTAATAATAACTAAATCCAGCCTCAGGTAAGTAGAGCTAGAACCTAGCAACTAACAGTAGTACACAGAAGTGTATATCTCAATAATCAATGTAAAAATTAGGTATAATAGGTCAAACATGCCATGATCCAATCAACCAAAGGTAATGAAAGTAAAGCACGATAACGATAGTTATATCATAAGTATCCACAATAGTTAGGCCCCACAAAATAATGTTTAAGTCAGAAATCAAGTCATAGTGCGGAAGGATTTAACAATTAGCCTCACAACCATCATATCTCAATAACATCCGACAACATACTCCTGCAGACAACAACTTGGTGAGAATACATATTTGCCCCAAGACATCAGCCTATATACGACTCTTATCATACCTCCCTATAATCAATAGTACCAAAATATATTAAAATCACAGTATTCATAGCCACCAATACTGGGTGCATTCCCACAATAACATATACTACACATACAAGAAACAACTAGCATTTCATATACATCTAAGTTCAACATGCATATAATTTCACTCAGTCTAAGGTCTAAGAAAAGCCTAGCCTACTCGGTAACCAACGCTTTATGTTTCTAATCAGTCTAGCTGAGCTTTTCCCACCTGATAGATTTTTGGCACTGTTCAGCTGTTAAAATATAATTCACAATATTAACATGGTTGTATTGGTAGTAAAAACTTAAAGAACGGGCAAAATTAGGCAAATAGCACCTAAAATGAGAACAATAGGCCCCATACCTGAATGGTTGAACAAAACCCTAAAAAAATGATTTCCATGACAACCCGAGTCTACAAACAAAATTCGGTACAAAATGGATGCCAGAAGACCGAAAAAAGGCCCATGACAAAGTCAAACTTTACCGAGAAAATATTATTTTCAAAAGTTTCTCAATCAAAATTTATAAAAACCAGCTAAATTCAACATAACCCACTATACCACAGCGTTCCTCTCGGAACGTAGAATAATTTAGACTCAAATTTTACTTAATTATGTCAAGAATCAACCAAGAAATCAAAGAGCAAAGTTTTCATAAATTTCGAGAAAGAAATCAGTTAAAACAGTGATGTTACCTGAAACTATTTGTCGAATCTAGAATATGACTTTACGATGGTATTCCTTGTAAAAATCCGAGTCATGTGGATCTTTAATTTATCAAAAATGGAGCTAAATTGCAATAGTTATGAGATGAGGAAGTTCTCTTTAATGGTTGATCGCGAGGATGAAGGGCCCTTATATAGGCCACCTCATAAGCCTCCGCGAATGCGGACCAGGCTTTTGCGAATGCGGAGGTGTATGGACATCCCCTTCTCCATGAACGCGTACATGCCCCCGCTAACGCGAAGGTCTGTCCAGCCTCCCTTTTGTGAACGCGTCATTGCCCTCTGCGAATGCAGTGGGTTATTTCACCTGGTGCTCTACCAACAATTTTGAAACTTCCTCGGGCCACCCCTGGGGCATCCAGTGTTTGTTTTATGCAAACAAATAGTGAAACCACATGGATTTTGATGTCCTGAATCCAATGGTGCAGTCAAAATTCCCAGCGAAGCATCCTACAAAAGAATGAGGGTCTAATTTCTTTCCAGCAAATTTTAGCTAAAAGAACTAAAGGGGTCAAAATGAAACTGGATACCCCCATCAATAGACGAAGGGTCATTCTAGATTTTTTTCGACCTTCTAGAGTTGACCGCACCATCAGATTTTAATTTCAAGCGCGTTTAGCTAGGTTTTTATAGAAACACACTTTTTAGCTTTCAATTGAACCTATTTTGCAACTTTTGAATCAAAATCATAGTGGGACCCTCCATCCTCGGACCAGCCACCCTTCTAGCCTAAATCAACCATTTTAGAATTGTGGAACCATCAGAATCCCATTTTGAGGCCATTTGCTAGGGTTTTTTCAGAAATCTCATTTTTGTCGTTATAACTTCTCGCTAACTCACACAATTCACAACAAAACAACTCACAACCATTCCAACAACCCCAATAAGCCATAATAGGTTAGAAGTTACTATACAAAAGCTCGAAATAACATAAATAACACAGAAACATAAAATTGACCCAGAGGATCATTATAAAAAACTATTAACATATCTCTATATTTTAAGTAATTGAATTAATTTTCTCATTTGTACCTGTTCATAATAAATTAAACTATTGCAACAAATTAATAGTATTTATTTAATTTTTTTTACGTGCATATTATATTTATTTTAATGGTAAATACTATTTATATATAATTTTAGATTGACACGATGCGTACACTAAACTAGTTCTACTAAAAATGTTTTTTCTCAAACACAACAATATCATCTAATTTTTTAATTCAATTTTTAGTTATTGGTTTACAAAATAGGAAATTTTGAAATATGTAAAACTAATTAAGGTAATATATAATATTTAATGGTACAAGATGTGATACATAATGAATTTTTGCTTTCATGAATAAAGTAACTAACAACATTATGGGGATATATTACCGGAATTGCTGGTATATGATTAATTCCTTTGATGCATACAATACAAAAAAATAAATTAAAACACCAAAATAGAACTAATTTGCTTTTTACCAACAAAAAAATAATAATCTACCACATTTGAGGCAACCATTATATTTCCATGTATACAAGTTAAACAACCACCTTATCTTTGAGAGTGTGTTACATAACCTTCACGTTTATTCAAAAATATATAATTTTAAGTTTGTTAAAAGATGCAACAAGAAAATAACAAAAAATAAAATTCACACACCAAATCACTTTTTCAAGAAGCAACATATAGTAGGCAACAAAGAGTACATCCTTGGGATGGTTCACTCCTAAACTCCTAAACTCTCCGTCTTTGAGAAAATGGATGAAAAGGCTGAGTAATAATTTATTACGGAAAAAAATCCTTGATTGATTGCATGTACCTTGACATTTTTTTTTCTAATTTGAGCTCAGGGCTCTTTTTTATTAAACTTAAATTAATGGTCCAAAAACTATAACAAATAAACAGAAGGTGAACCAAGGCCCATCCCTAACAGAGACCTGGCCCACTGACAACTAAGTAAAGCTAATTAATCTAGATCTTCTACTCTCACCGCCATCTGCAAACTTTTGCAATACGCTCTTCGTGATGTTGTTCTGTGTTGGATTTCGTGTCCCCGTCGACGTGACTCTTTCATTTTGTGAGTATCTTCGGCTTGGTAAGTCCTTCTGATTCTTGATAATACTTTTTTTACCTACGACTTCCATACTTACTATGTTGGCTTTCGATGGCCATTCCGTAGATGCTCATGTTGCTTCCTTGGTAATTTTGATGTCTCCATCGTTCTTGGCATCAGGTAATTTCCTCTCTCTTCGAATGCATCATCCTCTCATGGAGTGTGCTTTATCTGTACAGTGATCCCTTTTTTCTTTTACTAGTGTAGTGTTTGCCGATGTCAAGCTAAGTTCACTTGAAGTTCCTCCTCTTTTGTGTAAATACTAGTCTTAGCAGGCAGCTAGACCACTGCAACTCTGACTCTGCATGTATGGTTTCCTCTGTATTATCCTGTATTTTGTTCCATTGTAAGCTAATTGCGTGTCTTCATGGCTGCTTTTTGTTTTTAATTTTTTCCGCCATATGAACTCAGATGATGCCTTGTAACTCTATTGTTATTACTGGAAAATACCCTTGTGCTGTAAAATTTTGGATTGCGCTCTGTTGATGTTTGGATGTTGTATGTTTATCTGTTTCTGTTGAGCTGGTTTAGTGCAATCTCCTGTTTCTGATTTTTAGGTACCCTATCTGCATTTTGTCCATGTTTAGCTGCTTTTTACATAGACTGGGTAGTTGCCAGTTATACCTGTATTCTTTCTTTCCCGCTTCAATAAACGCACTGGAAGCTAATGCATCTGCAAGAAGATTTCATTCCCTGAATACATGTTTGATTGTTATGTGTAGACTTTCGGCAATATCCCTTGCTTCTGACATACTGTCGACCAAATCCCAAGGAATCTTCCATTCCCACACATGATACTCTTCATAAGCATGGAATTTGTCTCCAAAATTGGTGAGTTCAATTTAGTTGAAGCACATAACTTTAAACACATTGGGATTTTTGTAGCTTCAACTTTATTGTTAGTGGTAATAACAATCATTTGTGCCTCAGCCCATATTAAATTCCCATGAGAGTCCCTTACAAAAATGCATATGCGCTCTCACCTGGGTTACCCTTTGAGGCTCCATCACAGTTGCATTTCACTTGACCTGTATCCGGCCTACTCCAAATAATATTTCTCACATATAATTTTGGCCTATAATGTTGGAAAACAGATATTATATCCTCCCATTTTGTTGGGCATCTAATCCAAGGATATGAAGCTCTTATGAACTGATTTATAGTGTTTTCACACTGGTAAATCAATTTCTTTGGGCTTATATCCAAGTCATGTCTTCTTAAGTTTCGTCTCTTCCATAGCTCCCATAGAATCACTGCTGGTACAATCTTGAAGACTGTCCTTAGCTTTCTTGGTCCTTTAAATTGCCACCACTAGTTAATCAACTGTTAAAGATGGGTACCATTAACTTTGATTCCAACACAGTTAGCAAAATATTTCCATACAAGTTGGGCAGTAGGGGCTGTAAGGAACAAATGTTCCATTGTTTCTTGCTGGAAATCCTCACAGCAATAGCATCTGGATACGATATTCATCTTCATTAATTGTAGATTGTCATCGGTGGTAATCCTTTTCTTCCATAACCTCCATAAGAAAAAACTAATTTTTAAAGGTAGGCCTTTGATCCATATGTTTGCGAGCCAATCCCAAGGCTCCCTCTTTCTCCTCATATACTGAAAAGCTGACCTGACAGTAAACTCTCCTTTGTCATTTCCCATCCACGAGGTATAATCCTGCTGGCCAGATTTTAGTGGTTTAATGTTCTCCCTAATGTGTTGTATCATCTCTCCTGAAATACATTCTTTTAATTTATCATAATCCCACCCATTATCACCTATAAAATCCTTCACTTCCAAATTTGTTCCTTCTTGACCTCCCTCTTCAATATAATATAAAGCCCCTTGTTGTGTCCAATTTTCATACTAGAAACTACATGAGGCTTCCTTTATTTGCCACCATATTAGCTGCTCAATCTCTTTTCTTGTCTCCACCAGCATCCTCTACACATGGGATCCACCTCTCCCCTTTGTCAGTAATGGATGGTCTTTTTCACAATATTTGTTCCACATAAAAGTTCTCCAGATGGAGTTTATCCCTACTCTGAAGTTCCACCATAGCTTTGCAAATAAAGCCTTAGACACATCATGTAGGGATTTTAGTCCAATTCCTCCTTCAATGGTGGGGTAACACATAGCATCCCAAGATACCCAGTCTTTTCCTTTAACACCTCCTGTTTTCCCCCAAAAGAACTTTGCCATCAACTGGTGCAGTCTGCTTATCACTCCCTTGGGTGGATTTATTGCAGATAATAAGTACACAAGCATAGATTGTAGTACAACAGATATCAATGTGTACCTACCTCTAAAAGATGGGTTTTATTTTGCCAACCTATTATTCTTTTGCTCACCTTAATCATTATGTCCTCAAAATATGAAATCTTCTTCCTTCCATAGAAAATAAGGCACCCTAAGTAAGTGAAAGGAAAATTACCTTGGGATATCCCTGACCATCTTCTCAGCTTCTGTGAAATAGTAACTAGAGTCTTTTCATGAAGGTAGAAAAAACTCTTGTTCCTATTTATCAGTTGTCCTGACATTTGTTCGTATTTCCCCAAGACTGACATTATCATTTTGACTGACTTCCTTTCTCCTGAGCAAAATAAGATAGTATCATCAGCATATGCCAAATGATTAATCGTAGGGCTCCACTTTGGCATCCCAAACCCTTTAAAATTTGGTTGCTCATGTAAATAATTGAGACCCCTAGAAAGAACCTCTGCAACAATTATAAATAGAGTAGGAGATAGATAATCTCCTTATTTTAACCCTCTGGAGGACTGGAAGAAACCATGAGGTTGTCCGTTAATTAGTATTGAATACCAATTATTGGACAACAATCTCCAAATTATGTCTATGATCCTCTCTGAAAAACTAAATTTTCTCATAACCTTTGTCAAGAAGACCCATGAGACTCTATCATAGGCTTTAGCCATGTCTAGTTTCACCACCACATTGTGCCATTTATTCCTTAATCGAATATCATTGATGATCTCCTAGGCCAAAAGAACATTCTCCGTAATGCTTCTACCTTTGACAAAACTAGATTGATTCAGAGAAATGATCTCCAGAATAACTCTCCCTAATCTTTCATGAATTACCCTAGAAATAATCTTGTTTGTGAAATTACAGAGACTGATAGGCCTCAGATTTGTAAAGTCTCTTACATTCTCCTTTTTCGGTAGCAGGATAATATTTGTATGGGTGATGAACCTAGGTGGCATATCCCCACAAAAAAAGGCCCTAACTAGTGTTGTAACATCCTCACCTACTGTATTCCAGCATTGTTGAAAGAAGTTGCCAGAGAAACCATCCAGACCACTGGCCCCATCTCCATTTAGGATGTTTACAGCGGCTTTAACCTCTTCTATTGAGGGATCCGATGTTAGCTGAACATTATCCTCTGATGAAATTGTTGGTTGGATATGTGCCATCATGTCTGGCCACTCTTTCACCTCTGCCTCTGTGAATAATTCCTGAAAATATTCTAGCACTGCCTTGCCAATTTGTTCTTGTGTATTAACGACGACCCCTGCTTTGTCTTGTATCTGTAACAACTCGAAACTTTTTGAAAACTCCTTATGGTTGGTCTTATATGATGTACTACTGGTCATGGTTGCGTTTTAGTAGCCACAGGTTGAGTTTAAGTGGTCGAATGCATAAGCGGGTCAGTTGGTGGCCTAGAGAGGCCATTTGGGTAGTGTACTTTGAACTGTCATAACTTTTTATACGGGTTGTAACGTGTGGGCTACTATATATAAAATTAAATCTCTTTGAGTTAGCTTCACAACGCAACTGGTTTCACTCTATTCAGAGTTCAAATGAGGAAGTTATGGCCTAAACAGTGGGATTGCCTGAAATTCAGAAGACGTTGGAGATAGGCTCTGAAAAGTGGCCAAGGACAAGCCCATGGTATGGGAAACTTGTCACGATCTGTGTGCGGTGTAGTGTGGGGTCCAGTGGTCTAGGGGTGTCCAGGAACCACCCCATGAAACAAGTCAAAGGCCACAGACCATCAAATGATCCGTGAAGCACTTTCACGACCCGTGAACTGTCCCGTCAAGTAGGACAGTGTCTTGGCCAGCTTGTGGTTGGTCTTGATGGCTAAGGTGAGGCTCACAAGACAGAGAGATGGTCCTTCAACCTTCAGATGGCTCGTGAGATGGTTCGTCAAGTGTTTCAGAAAGTCCTCCGAGAGTTCGCGCTGAGGATTTGCTAAGTATAGTTTGACGGGAGGGGTACACGGCCAGTGAGCCATTTCACGGAACTGTAGCAACCGTGAGGCCCTGTGTCCAGTTAAAAGCTCCATTTTATTAATGGTAATTTCGTGATTTAAGATTTCCTTAAGCCCCCTTTTGGTATTCTAAGGTCTCCTAAACCCCTAAAACAATCCTCAAACCCTCATTCATCCATTCAAACTCTCCTACACTCACTTTGGAAATTCTAAATTCCTCTTAGCCTCCATTGAAGAAAGCTTGAAGAATTTGGGGAAGATAACCTTGACCAAGTTTGACCTTGCAATTTGT
>JBCEWC010011544.1:0-16600 GCA_038996855.1 Solanum aculeatissimum | reverse complement strand
AATGTTGATTTTAAGATGATTTAAATTCAATTATCATGGTTTTCATTGGAATTATGAAGATTTGAATATGCATGGTCATTTGAAAGCTTGTTTAGGCATGAGTAATGTAAATTGTGATTTAAATTGGAAGTTTCTCATGGATTTCAATTGAATTTCATATTGTATTGTTTAATTTTTATTGACTCTCTATTTCCCAAGCATTCATCTCATCATTCATAACATATGCATGCATGAAAGGTTTGATTTGATGAAACTCTTGATATGATTCGACTTGATTTTGGTAAGACATGAGAATTGACTAGAATGTGATCACATCTTATCTGGATATGGCTTTTAAGCACTCTGGGTGTTTTACACCACTCTGTTTTGTTAGAATGAGCTACTCCTATGCATTGGTCTATGGAAATGATTCTCGAAAATTCTTGTTCGGACTTGAAAAGTTTTGAAATGTGAATTTTGGGCTTGTAGCCAACCTTGCATTGCTCTTGGAATTGAAATATTGAAATCTCTATTTTCAAGCCCATATATGTATATGTATTCTCGTTGGATGAGACTTAGCATCGATGGATTAGAGTTAGGGTGGACTATCTCCAAGGGTCCACACTCCTTTTCGTCAAACCATGTGCCAACATGGGCTATCTCCCAAGATGGAATTGACCTGTATCCCTTTTCTAATGGTTGACCTGGGACCTAACTTGCAAGTAGTCCAATTCCAAGTAGTATCTCGCTTGGTCTCTCTATTGTCGATTGAGGTCACATCCTCTCTATGATATGTAGGGTTACATTTATGTATCATGGCACTTCATGACATATTGTTACGATATCCTTCCCTTGTTTATTTATATTCTTCCTATAAGTATATGTGCCCTTGTCATCTGATTTGTTAGTAGGATCATGTTCATGTGCATGGCATACCCGCATACTTAGTGCATTATATGTGCTAACCTATACTCTTTGTCTACATGATCTAACCATGTAGGGATCGGAGGTGACATTCATCCACCGTTGGACATCTAGTGAGATCTTGGACTTGCTGATAGTGGTGAGCCTTATGCTCCAAGGGCAATACCCACCTTTCTCTATATTATGTTTTTATTTCATTTTACTTACCTTGTGACTTGAGGGTGAGCCAGGGTTATGTCGAGGCCCCCGTCTTACTCTTGTGGAGGCATTGTTGGATAATTATCGGATTCTCTTGTACACTGTACTATGTGTTTATTTAAGAAGCTATGGTTATCTATGTTTTTCTATGGTTATTTATGTTTCGATTATGCTTCCGCTTGTGCTATTATGATTTGTTGGATGGGAATGTGCTTATGTGGAAAGTCCCTAACCCTTCTTGCCCCCAGAGCTTGAGTCATACTTACCCACCCCTTATAAGGTAATTGCTATGTGTTATGTGATTCATGTTTATCCCATTCCTGGCAACATTCCCATAGCTTGAGTCCAAAGCCCTAGAATCCCCTATACTTATGTGTTATTTTTTATGTTTACACATTTTCGAACCGATGATGTGTGCGATGATGCTAAGATGGCTTGATCGAGGACTCTCGAGTTCTCTTTTGCCATGTCACATCTAGGCCCTACTCTCAGGTCGTGACAGGTCTATTCTAAGACCAAAGAGGATCTTGTGAGGCATTTGAAGATTGTTCTTCAAGGGCTTAGAGAGGAGAAATTATATGTTAAATTCTCCAACTATGAATTTTGGTTAAGTTTGATAACATTTCTTGGTTATGTTATGTCTAGAGAGGGCATTTGGGTTGATCCAACAAAGATTAAGGCAATTTAGGGTTAGACTAGACCTACTTCGGCTATCGAGATTCATAGTTTTATGGTCTTAGCGGGCTATAATAGGCGGTTCATTCAAGGATTTTCTTCTATAACAACTCTATTGACTAGGCTCACTCAGAAGAATGCTCCATTCCATTAGTCTTATAAATACGAGGAGAGCTTCCAAAAACTCAAGTTACTATTGACTACTGCTCTTATCTTGACCTTGCTTGAGGAGGGTGTCAATTTCATAGTGTATTATGATATGTCCAGGGTTGGCTTGGGTGGAGGCTTGATGCAAAAAAAGAAGGTTATTGTCTATGCCTTGAGACAGTTGAAGACTCACGAGAAGAACTATCCTACCCATGACTTGGAGTTGGCAGTTATTGTATTTGTGTTGAAGTTGTGGAGGCATTATCTTTATGGTGTTCATCGTGATATCTTCACCAACCATCACAACTTACAGTACATTTTAAGCCAGAAAGACCTGAACTTGAGGCAAAAAGGGTGGATTGAGCTCCTGAAGGACTATGACTTGACCATCTTGTATCACCTGGGAAAAGCCAATGTAGTGGATGATGTTTTGAGTAGGAAGGTTTTTAGCATGGAGAGTCTTTTAGCTATTCGGGTTGATGAGTGGCCCTTGGCTAGAGATGTTCAGAGGTTGGCCAATGGTTTGGTCAAATTACAACTTTCAGATAGAGATGGAGTGATTGCTTTCATAGAGGCTCGCTCATATTTGATCGATTAGATTCATGAGAGGCAGTTTGAAGATGCGAAATTATGTATTATTTGAGATAAGGTTGCTAATGGTGAAGCTAGGGAGGTGGTACTTGATTCGGATGGTGTTTTGAGGATTGGGAGTTGCATTTGTGTGCCTATGGTGGGCGATTTGAACAGACTGACACTTGAAGAGGCATATTGCGCCAGATATTCCATCCATCTAGGAGCAACGAACATGTATCATGATTTGAGTCAACACTACTAGTGGTGTGGCATGAAGAAGGGCATATGAGAGTTTATGGCTAGGTTTTTGACATGCCAACAGGTTAAATGTGAGCATCTACAGCTGGGTGGTGAGCTTAAGAGGATGTCCATTCTCCAGTGGAAGTGGGAATGCACTACCATAGATTTCATGGTGTGTTTGCCTCCTACACTTAGTGATTTGACTTTATATGGGTGGTAGTAGATCGGTTCACTAAGTCCACACATTTCATCCCGGTCAAGGTGAAATATACAACCGAGGGACTAGCCTAGCTCTACATTAGTCAGATTATGAGATTTCATGGAGTTTCGATTTCCATTGTGTCAGATCGTGGTTCATTATTTACATCACATTTTTGGAGGTCCTTACAACATATTTTGGGTACTCATTTGGACATGAGTATAACTTTTCACCCTCAGACCGATGGGCAGTCCATGAAGGCCATCTAAGTGTTGGAGGATATGCTTCGGGCATGTGTAATTGATTTTGGTGCCAGATGGGATCAACAGTTAGCCTTGGCAGAGTTTTCTTACAACAATAGTTACCACTCTAGCATTCAGATGACTCCCTTTGAGGCTTTATATAGCTGGAGGTGTAGATCCACTATCGAATGGTTTGACTTAGTAGTGGTGGAGAGCATGGGTACAAATATGTTGAGAGAGGATCTAGAGCGGGTGCGGTTGATTCAGAGTAGGTTGGTGACAGTCAGAGTTTCCAAAAGATTTGTGTCAACAGGCGGGTTAGACCTTTAGTATTCATGGTTGGTGATAGGGTATGGTTGAAGATCTCACCCTTGAAGGGTGTTATGAGATTAAAAAAGATGGGAAAGCTCAGTCCGAGGTTTATTGGTCCTTTTGAGATTCTTGATAGAGTGGGAGAGATGGCTTAAAGACTTGCCTTTCCATCCAACCTATCTTTAGTCTATCCTATGTTTCATGTCTCCATGTTGCGACATTACATTCTGGACGAGTCTCATGTGTTTTCCATGGATTCAGTTGAGTTGAGCCTAAATTTGGCTTATGAGGAGTAGTCGATATCCATTTTGGACAGGTAGGTGAGGAAATTGAGGACTAAGAAGATAGCTTCAGTGAAGGTCTAGTGGCACCATAGGCCTGAGAGTGAGGCTACATAGGAGATAGAGGTGGATATGTATACTTGATACCCCTAACTTTTTGAGCCTTTAGGTGTGTTCTTTATCTCATGTTTGAGGACAAATATTGTGTTTAGTAGTGGATGATGTAATGATCTCGAAGATTATTTTTGGTATTCTTGACAAAATTACTATTTTCCCTTCTCGAAAGTTGCCTTGAGTCCATTTTGGTTGAGTCTAAAAGTAAGATTTTAAAAACTTCATAAAAAATTAGAGTTTTGCTATAAAAAGATTTTTTAAAGGCTTAAAGTTGAATATTTTGAGTTTTGCAGTCATCTTGAGTTTCAAGTGTCCAAATGCGATTATGTCAATTCCATCAGCTCCATAATGCAAAATTTAGTCTAGAAAACTGACGAAACTGAATTTGGAGTTAAAACGAAGAATTTGGACCCACAATTGCATTTTTAATTGGTTTTGGATCATAGTTTGACTTTGGTTAACATTTAGAGTTTGGAAGCTCAAATTGAAATTCTGACATTTCAAGAGGTTCCAAGTGGTGAAACTAACGCTAAAAATGGTTTTGTTGTAATTTTTAGAGTTTCCAAGGGTAGTTTGAGTATTTTGAGTTTTAACTAGTTTTAATGAGCTTTTTCAAGTTTTGGGTCTAGGAGACCTCAAAATCAAATTTTGACAGCTCCATTGAATCACGAACGTCTTTTTTGGTAGGGATACATATTTCGGGTTCTGAAAAAATCCCAAGGGTCCATTCCAAGTTTGAATATAGTTGGTTTTTGCTGAATCTAGTGCAACCTCAATTGTTCTCCGCATTCGCGGGATTGGGACCCACATTTGTGGAGGCCTTTGTTCCTGACCTCTATGTTCGTGGACCCTGCCTTCGCGTTTAGGGAGTGAGAGTATGTGGGACCTCCTTATTCGCAGATCCTACATCCGTGTTCAGAGGTCTGAGAAGCCTTGAGCTTCACATTGCGGAGACCTATCCGCGTTCGTGAAGTACAAAATACCTGAAATAATTTTAATGTTTTAAGGTGATAGGTCTTGCTATTTTACACCATTTTTGATATTCCATGCTCGAGTTTTGAGAGAATCTTCAGGTTTTTTCAAGGAAAGACTATTGAGTACCTAATTTCTAACCTATGTTTTCAATTCCCTTTGATTAATTTGTAATTTTAATATAGAAATTGGGGTTTTTAATTGAAGAAATTGGAGATTTCTCAGACTTTAATTTCTAATACAAAAATGATGATTTTGGACTCATTTTAACTCCATTTTTTAAATGGTTTCCACCATTATAATCTTTATTACTTGAGGATCATTTTTATGTAAAAATTTCCAAATTTTGGGAACCTTTTTCGGTATGGAATTTTTGGGCTATTGACTTTTTCACCAAAATTGCTTGATTTTGGTGTCATTTGTTTTGTAATGTGATTGTGATTCTATATTTGACTAAATTGTGGTAATTTGGAGTATCGTAGAAGGGGAAAAATCTTAGACTTGACTATATTTGAGACTTCTTCTAAGGCAAGTGGATGTCTAACTTTTTGTTATGTATGATTGAACCTTGTAATCTCCTATGTGTGTGGATTTTGGGTGTGTTGTGGCATGAAAGGAATTAGAAGGCTATTATTGTAGGCTTTGATCATGGGACATCAAATTGGGCTTTAGTGAATGATGTAAATTCTCGTTTTGTGAGTCAAATGTGGTATTTTGATTACTTGTAGAATTTGTGGATTTCTTGAGATTGATATTAGGATTGCGATGAATTTGAAATAGTATTGTGAATACTTGAGAACTTGTGGATTATTCAGAAATGATTGTTGAATTAAATGATTTATGTGGACATCTCGCATATTCTTATTCATATGAACATGATAATTGTTCTATGATGACGTACTTTGCTTGATATTCCATTGATGATGAAAAGCCGAGGAGAAATGATTTTGGCTAGAAAAGAAAGAAAGAAAAGAAATAAAAAGTCAAAGGGAAATGGTTCCGACTAGATATAAAAGTAAATGCCGATGGGAAATGATTTCGGCGGATACATGGTCCATGTGTGGTCCCTATGGGTTCCGAATAGAGTTTATCAGCAGATGTGTATCGTAGGATAGACATGAATAAAAATTACTTGACATTGCATTGCATTGGTTACATTGCATTTCATTCACTCCATCTCATATCATTATGTTTTTGATATTGTTATATGTAATAAGTATGAAGTTGTGGGATCTTTGAAGCTTGTATATTTCTTAGATTAAGCTATTGAAAGACTATAATATATGATGGTATCTTGAACCTTGTACGCTGTGAAGATGAGACTATGCGAGTATCATGTGTTGAGATCGCAATTTCTATTGTTATAGAAGAACTACTATGCTATTTGACCTAGGGCACCGGTTGAATATTTGAGATACATACTATTATGTGAGTATATATGTTTGTATGTATATATATACATATATATTTATGTTAATATGTTGTGGTGAGACTTTTCTGAGCGTAGGTGTGTAGTTCGACGGGATGTGGTTAGGTGGTTAGGAGTACTTGTGTTCTTCATTTCTTTACTTTAGGTTTAGTTTTCATTTGTTGAGTATCATGTTATTTGGTGCTCACCCCTTGCTACATTTTTGATATTGTGTTCCAGGTCCCTCTTGTTAGACTTTCCAGATACAGGATCGGGCTTCTAGAACCCTTGAAAGATAGCTTCTTATCCCTTCGGCAGACCCTCAAAGATTATTTGTTATGTTATGTTCTATTTGAGGACTAAACATGGAGATTTGTATTATATTTTGAGTGTTATTACTATTTAGAGGCTTGTACATGTGACATCAGTTCTTGGATGGTTGTAGATTTTGTTTTCTATGCTTGTCTATTATATTAGACTATTTTATCTTCCGATTTTTCCATTGTTTTGGGATATTTAGTTTGGGCTGACTCACCTTGGTTGGTTATGTGAGTCTCATCACACCTGGTTTTCGGATTGTGACAACCAGATAATGAGAGTAGTGATTGATTGAGGCTTGTAACTAGAGTTATGTATCTATTAGGTAAGAAATGGGGTGATGAGTCGATTCCCATAAATTCTGATAAAAGAGTAGTAAGTACCATTTGATTCTCATGATAAGGTATAAAGAAAGAAGTAGTGTTAGGATGAGTTAGAATGTTCTCAAATAAGAAAGAGGTTTAAGTTGATGTGTTATAGTATTAGTGAGGTGAAGGATAGGTGTTGAGTAGAAAAATAGTGTCACGATCCAAAAATCAGGTGTGATGGCACTCACCTAACCTATCAACGCGAGTCAGCCTAATACTAAACAACCTAAAATGATAACAAAATGGAAGGTAAACAGTTTAATAAGATAGATAAGCATAGGAAAACAAAACTACAATCATCTTGAAATTGATGTCACATGTACAAGCCTCTAATAATCAAAATACTAAAATGAAATTCAAGTCTCAATGTCTACTACTCAAATAGAACAAAACATAAAGTAGAATCCACAAAGGCCTGGTGAAGATACAAACAACTATCTCTCAAGTGATCTGAAGGCTTGATCCTATAACAAAGAAGGCTAACAAGAAGGATCGGGCTCACAACCTAAAAAAATATAACAAAGGGTGAGCACCAAACAACAAGGTACTCGTCAAATGGAAACTAACCTAAAGTAAAGCAATGAAGAATACAAGCACTCTTATACACCCCACTACATACCGCTGAACTACACACCTGCAAGCAGAAAAGTCCAAGCACAATACAATATACATATCCCATAAAATAGCATCTCAAAATATCCAATTGTTACTCCAAGTCAAATAGTATAATAGATCTCTAAAAATATAAAAAGTCTCAACTTAATCACAATTTCATATGCATTACATATAACAATATCAAGAAATAATAATGTGAGATGGAGTGGATGCCATGAGATGTAATAATTTGATGCAATGTCACATAATTCTGATGCATGTCTATCCTACAATACACATCCATTGATAAACTTGGATTGAAATCCATAGGGGCCACTCAAGGACCATGTATCCGTAAATATTGCCTGCAATGACCTCGACCAATGCTCACCCGATTGGAAGAAACCTCATCCACATCATCAGTCAAAATATTACCTCAGCTCACCGGCAGAAACCTCAACTAATGATCGACCGATAGAGACCTCAGCCACCAATCCACTTGTTACCTTACTCATATCTCGATCGTAGCCATCACAAGTATCAATGCATAAGTAAGAAATAAATGCAATATATGCAATCTCAACATCATCACTATATCAATATCATAACATTCTCAATTTTCATCACAATTTCAGCATCACAAATAAAAATATCAATATTGGTACTATCTTAATATCAATAGCTCATAATTTACAAGATCACATGTATCATGAATCCATAATTTATTCACAAGTTAAGATTTCACAACATGAACAATTACCCAAATACGAATTCCCATTATCAAAGCCTACGATAATATGATTCTATCCCAATTCATGTTCAAGTCACCCAAATTCATACACATGGAAGCATACAAGGTTCAATCATACTTAGCAAAAGGTTAGAAGTCCACTTGCCTTAGTAGAAGTCTCAAAATCAAGTTAAATCCATAGCTCTTCCCTTTTCACGATAATCTAAGTCATCACAATCTATTCAAATATAGTATCATAATCATATAACTAATCTAATGACACTAAAAATCAATCAATTTGGGCAAAAAGGGTAAAATGGTCAAAAATCTTATGTTGAAAAAAGTACTCAAAATTTGAAAATTATTACATAAAAATGTCTCTCGAATAATAAGGATTCCAACGGCGAAAATTATTTCATAAACGGAGTTAAAATAAGGTCATAATCATCAATATTAGCATTAGAAATCAAAGTATGAAAAATCTCCAATTTCTTTAATTTAAAACCTCAATTTCTAAGTTACAAACATAATTTAATAAATGAAAATTAAGGAAATAGGTTAGAAATTAGTTACCCAATGGTTTTGCTTTGAAAAACCTTAAAGATCTTCTAAAAGATAAAACTTGAATATTAAAAATGGTGAATCCCATCTTTTAAAAGTATTACATTGTTCAGGCATAGTTTATTCTCTGCGAACGTAGAGGATCTTCCACGAAAATGGAGGGCAAAATGGGCTAACCCTCTGCGAACGCGGCAGTCAAATGGTTGACATTTCATGAATGAGGTGGGCCATCTCGTGAACGCAGACGTCTGGGAAGCATCACTTCACGAACACGGAGGCCTATCCGTAGATGCGGAGGTCATTTTTACTGGCACCAGATATCAACAAATAAAACAATATAGAATTTATAGAATGAACCCTCGGGATTTGTTTGGAATGTCGTGAATATAAACTAGACATTTAACCCTACTAGAAATGACATTCTGAACTCAATAGAACCGTCAGAATTTGAATTAGAGACCTACTTTGTCCCGAACCCGATAAAACTCAAAGAAATTAGTTAAAACTTAAATACTCAAACTGCCCTCAAAAACACTAAAAATTACAAAGAGACTATTTCTAGCATTAGTTCACCACCCAAAATCACTGGAACTATCAAAATTTTGATTAGAGCTTCCTAACTCCGAATGTTGATCAAAGTCAAACTATGATCCAAAATCAATTGAAAATGTAACTTTGGGTCTAAAATCTCCATTTTAACTCCAAATTCAGTTTCACAAGCTCTCTTAGAACAAATTCTACATTTTGAAGCTGATGAAATTGATAGAATTGCATTTTAACACTCGAAACTTAAGATGATCACAAAACTCAAAATTTTCAATTTTAAGCCTTTAAAAACTCTTTCTTTAGCCAAACTCCAACTTTTTGCAAGGTTTTCAAAACTCGACTTTTAGACTTAACCAAAAATTACCCAAGGCAACTTTTATGAATTAAAAATGATAATTTTATCAAGAATGCCAAAAATGACCTTCTAGGTCATTACATCATCCACTACTAAAAATAATATTTGTCCCCGAACATGAGATAAGGAACATACCTGAAGGCTAAAAAAACTGAGGGTATCGAGAATGCATATCTATCTTTATCTCCCATGTAGCTTCACTCTCAAGCATGTGTCTCCATTGGACCTTGATGAGTCCATATTTTGGACTCATTTTTGAACTAGTTTGCTAACAAATATTGTCGTTAGAGTGCTATTATTTCTAATCTCTAATAAATATGCACGTGTTTATCAAGAAATCAAAACTAAAAGTGCTCAAATGGATGATACTTGACGAATCTTGGAAAGGAAGCAAAAGTGTCAGAAAGGTGGAGAAAAGCGATGTCGCCTACATACTCGATAATTCACCGAACACCCAGAGAGACCGCCTAACATTATAACAAACAAGGGTCAAGCTCAAGCTAGGAAGGTGGTCAGAATCAACGTTGCCAAACATATTCGACATATTGCCAAATAGCTCAAGAGACTGCCTAAAGTTGCAGTACTAAAAGCCCCAAAACCACAACAAGAAGGTAATGAGATAGGAGATTTGGCGAATCGAAAAACTGCATTAGCAGAGTGAAGAACCATTGCCCAATGTTGTAGAGGAATGAGTCTTAAGAGGATGCAGAGGAAAGCAGTCAAGTGCACATTCAGTGTATCATCAGAGTACTCAATGATGGTCGGTCTTGACTGTCGAATGGAAATTCGTAGCACAAACTCTCACACTTTTGTAGGGACTATTTAAGAAAATTAGAAAGGACATTGTACACATCATATAATATCATTCTTCTTAGTTAGAGAGAGAATAGAAGTACATAGAACATTCCTTCTTTAGAGTACAAGGGTTGATAGGATTTTCAAGCTCTTGGGAAGCAAAGTTTGAGTAGATCTACTAGTCATAATCAATTGTTCTTTATTCAATCTTGTTACCCATGACTTTAGTTGTAATATTTGGTATTAAATTTCTAATTTCTAGTATGTGTGACTAATGTCACCCAAGCTACACCTCCTTTTTGAAGGTTAAAGCATTCGTTGTCAAGATATATAATCTAACCAAGGTTAGGGTCGAACCTATAGGAAATATGGTAGACTTCCGATTAATTCCTAGTAAACTGAGTTGATTAACCTACTTATCTCTTGAAAGGGGGAGGATTTGTAATTGCAAGAAAATTAAACCTAGACTAGTGCAAGTGTTGTGAAATTAGTAGAAGAGTTAACTAGGGTGATGTGTTTCCCATTATTCCCTTAACTCAGTATTACTACATAATTGTAATATTTTCCAGTGTATAGATGCATAACGATAAGTTAAGTTTACCAAACCCTTTGATCCAGGTGAGAGGTAAATTTCACTATGAGATTTGATCCATCTCCATAGTATGACATTAATCACCCTTAGCTATTGTCCCAGTACAACCTTCCTTTGATCCAATTTTGTTGATTAGACAAGAAAACATCAATCGAATTATGTTAATTATTCTCTTTTCCTATTCATTACTTTCGTGATCCGACAAGTAATACTAGGTGAGTTCTAACATTGGCCACCATTAAAAAGGATACAAATTGATGAGAAGTAATTAATACATTCATACACACTTTTCAGGAATTACGAATTATCTAGTTTTACCTTGTTAATTCTTAATGGTTCTCACAAGCCTAGTTGTGGGTTTAGTTACTCATGATCAGTGCAGATGCAAGAATCATGATATAGAATAACATAATTGAGCACTTACACGAATGAATTTATGAACAAGGAATCCAACTCTTCAATAGAAATCACAAGTACGAATTAAGAACACCACAATATATTTTTACAAGCGATCCTCTAGTGTTCTCTATCTTTAGTAATCCAAAAATCTGTAAACTCCTCCAAAACTTGATGAAAAGTAACCTAAAAACCTATTTATAATTTCTAAAATACAAAGCCAAATTAAAATAGGAAAGCTGGGTTAGCAAGATCTATGGGCAACTTCTACGAGCCGTATAATATTCTACGGCCTGTAATCAGGGTTTTGTGCTTCTCTTCTGCAAAATTGGATGGTCTTCTATGAGACCCCTATGTTGGGGTTGCTATTGATATGGGTTCTTGATTTACTTATTGGGTCTTTGATATTTTGACTATGTGTGTTGATTTGAGTGAATTTACATTCGTTCCTATGTTTAATCTATAATTTCATGATTGCAAACTTGGGGTTAATTTAGATCTCTGGTTATTACTTTAACCGGAGTGATTAGAGTGTGGAATGGATGTAATGGTCAGAAACCTTCCGAGATTTCAGCTGAAGTCCATAATCATGGATTCAATGGCTAAGGTATTAGGGGTTTTGCTGAGACTTTTTAAGCCAAGCGTGTCCTCGGCAGTTTGTGTATGAATTTGTAGTTGAATTATATGAAATGCTCGTGTGTCGTAACTGGACATGGGTTACAAGAAACCTAGTCTATTAACTCATTATCAACTCATTTAGTCAATTATTTATACCTATTTAGTAGATTGACTCCCATATTTGCACATCCCCAACATCTTCCCTAATTAGTTGATAAATTTGCTACTTTGTTAGTGTGTAGTTAAAATCTTGATTTTAATTATTGCAACCTCCCAAATCCTATAATTATTTAGTCCAATGAATAACTTCAAATCTTAAACAATGATTCCCTATGGTATTCGACTCCAACCTCTAAGTTGGTGAAACACCCCTCATGGTTGAATACCTTGGAAAAATTATCAGCAAAGAAAATACCTTGAGAATCAGTTTCACAAGACGGTCTATAGCCCGTAAAGTGATCCACGACTTGTGGATGGTCTCGTAGAAGTGGGGCAGAGAGAAGTGACTTTTTAAGGGACACTGGAAGGATTTACAAGACCTAAAGTACAAACCATAAAATGCTCTATGACTTGTGGACTCACTTCGTGGAAGGGACCTTAAGGGCCAAAATCTATCTAAGGCAAGGAGTGGTTTACGAGAGGACTTCACGACTCGTGTAATGTTTCACGAGTTGTGAAGGGGTATTTCGTAGAAAGTTCTAGTGTCCCATATTTGGAAGACCCCTGATCCACGAGAGGTTCCATGACTTGTGGAATGGTCCATGACCCATAATCGGGGTTTCGTGGACTGGTACGACCATGTTTTAAAAAGGGACAAAATTGACCTTTCCTTCCTTTTGGCAATTAAACTACATCGTATTACTCCTCTAAGTATCTCGTATTAGCCTTTTAAACCCTAATTTTCTCATTCTTCCTCTCTCAAAATTATTCTAAGTCACAAACACTCTCAATCCCCCTCCAAGGTTGCAAGTAAGAAGGCCAAGCTAGGGTTTCAAATTCTCACTATTTCCTCCAAGGTTTTCCACCTCCTATCAAGCAAGGTATGTGGGCTTTATTCATGGGGATTCTTTCAACCATGGAGCCAACCCTTTTCTCATTGTCTAAGTCTCATGATTTTCTTTTAGCTATGATAGTTATGGATAAACTCTATCATGCATTTTGTATACAAGTTAAGTTTGGATTCTTCAAGTATTGACTAATTATGCATGATAATTTATTGAAGACGGGTTACATGACTTGATTTATGATTCTTGAACCCATGCATGGTATGAACCTTAGATTAATTTTAACTCATGAAAAGTTCCTATGATTTATAAGAAAATATTGAGTCCTTATGTTATTCTACCTTCTTGAGAATGGATATTGTCTACATGAAGGGTTCAAGTATGATAAGTGTTATACCCTCATGTACTCACCAATCTCCACAAGAAGGGGTCAAGTTTTTGAATGTTCCACCTTCTTGTGTAAATCTATACCACTAGAAGGGGTCAAGTTTATGAATACTTTTACCCTCTAGTGTAAGGTATATGCTCACTTGTAGGGGTCAAGTTATGTGAATGAGCTACTCATGCCATATTATCACGATTTTACAAGTCTTTCAAGTTATAATGATATTTATGATTTTGGTAAGTATTTCATGGAATTAGACTTAGCACCGAAGGAGGCTTAAGGTGGGGGCTCGACCTAAGAGGTCCTTATAGAAAGTCTTTGTCTCTTAAATATGTGCAACCATCGGTTTATGTTGTGCTCCTTAAACGTGATTTTTACTAGTGGATCCATCTAGGTCAAGTTACCCACTATGTGGGGTTAAGTTTGATTTACCTTGGAAAGTAGACCACCTCTTTTCCGGTGGGGGGTCATGCATTAGAATTCCAAGTAATAGCTCGCTTGGTCTTATATGTCAGTTACAGTTTCCTCCCACATATATATGTACATATGCTATGCAAGTTTGATTTTCTCTATGCATATTTTGACTTAATCACTATCCATGCATGCCATAATTATCTCTTATCTATTGATTATGATTATGCATTTTGTAATGTTATACTATGTTTCTTTGCTTGCATTGCACCCTGCATACTTAGTATATTCCAAGTACTAACGCATACTCTTTTGCCTACATGATCTCACCATGTAGGGACCAGAGCTCCTATTCATCCTTCTCTATGTGGCTAGCCGAATTACTTGAAGACTTCTTTGGTGAGTCCTCCATTACGGGGACAATATCCATTTTCCCTTCATACTTAATTAAGTCTTATGTATTTATGGTGTTGACATCCCGAAGGCGCAACATCGTGGCAACTCGCCAAAAAATAATTGAATAAAAGATATTAAAAGAATTTTTAGAAAAACTTTTATTTTAGAGTCGCCGCCTAATTTTAAGGATAATTAAGAAACCAATTATTTTAAAAAAAGTAGTCTGCGAACCAATTATTCTGGGTAAAGGGTTCAAGTCATTCCGAAGAGAAGGTATTAGCACCTTTCAGAATCCACAACTGTGGGTCCCAACTGAATTTATTTATTTTTCAAATTGAGGAGGTGATATATGATGTAATACAACTATACGTAATTACAAAAATAACAATAAATAATAACATGAGGAACAACCTAAGATTTATCTAACGCCAACAATACATATACAAGAATTATAAATACGGATAAAAAATAATACCTGAAAAAAAAATTCATCTTATATACATGGAAGGCCTTGAAAATCGATGGTAAGTTCATCATCGGCCCATTTTAACAAATAATATATATACGAACTTAAAAAAATATCTTCGAATTCTAATGTGCAATAAATATAAATATAAACTAACTTTTTCCGTCTTTTTGAATAGGGAGGCCTCAAAATACGACATATAGATTTTTCAGTGGTCAATTTAAACAAATAGTATGTAGGTAAAATTAAACTAATATTTCTAAACTTTAATCGAAACTAATTTTTCCGTTTTTTTTTAAATGGAGAGGCCTCGAAATCCGACAAATAGATTTTTCATTGGCCAATTTAAACAAATAGTATGTATGTAAAATTAAACTAATATTTCTAAACTTTAATCTAAACTAATTTTCCGTCTTTTTTAAATAGGGAAGCCTCGAAATCCGATGGATAGATTTTTCATTGGCCAATTTAAATAAATTATTTAATATTATAATAAGGTTAGCAACTAAAGTAGCACAAAACTCACTCAAAAAGAGTAACTAAACAACTCATAGAGGAAAGAGGGGGAAATTAGACTAGTCCACTAATAACATCCAAATAAGAGGCGAAATAATTAATGAACACGAAAGTAAGAAATATTAATAATTTAAAGTGAGCAAACAAAATATCAAGACAACCAACACAACTCCAGTGACCGAAGAAAAATCAATAACATACAGAGATAATTTTATAATTAAAAATAAATAAATAAAATTGGATAAATATGGAAATAATTAAAAGGTGAAGTATAACAACAGTAAAGGAAAATAAATACACCTCACAATATCATGAAACAAAACTGAATCAAACTTTGAAAAATAAAAAAGTTATGATATCTAAATTATAAACACATCCATAAGAAAATTACAATAAATATCATTAAAAATTTCCAAAATATTATATAATATAAACACACCATCAATGGTCAAAAGAACAAAATAGTAAAATTAAAAACGTGGAGTTCATGAACAAAGTTACTTATAAAATCACGGGAGACTTGCTACACTAATATTTAAAAATAAATAAATGAATAAATGAAAACAAAGAGAAAAGAGCTTCACCTTTTCAATGGATTCTCTGTTCAAATTGGAGACGAGCTCGTCGAAGCACGGAGGATCGCGATATGGGTCCGAATATTGGAGTTTCGTTCGCTGGCTCATTGGTTCACGAGCTCATTGTTTCATCTTCTGACGTGGTGAGCTCATGGATATATCTATGGAGTTCACTGGAACAGTTATCGAAAAACCAAAAGGGGTCGGGTTCGTATTTGTGGCTATGATTTTATGACTATTTTGGGTATGTTCAGTTGTTGTTTTGTTGATTTTCTAGCGGTTTCTCTCCTGGACATGACGAGTTGAAGGCACCGGTTGGAGGAGAAGGCTAAATGAGTGGTTTGATGGTTGTTTCAGCGGGGGTTTTCAGGGTGGGGTTTGGAGGCTATTTTTGGATGGAAAATTGTTGAAGGATAGAGGAGAGAAAAGGGTTGTGACGTTTGGAAGATGGGTTTCAAGGGGTTCCCCATGGAAGAGCGGCAATGAGGTTTTTGGGGAAGGGAAAAGTATATTTCTTAGGGTTTCTAATGAAATCTTATTCTACACAATTATTGTGACAATGTAAAGATTATATGCACTTCAAAGTTTAATTGACCTAAAAATATGGACTCAAATTATGGACCAATTACACATATTTGCGTATAATTTTATTTGTGTAAAAAATAAGAATTATTAGACCGCATTAAAATTAAAATGAATATATAAACAAT
>JBCEWC010011543.1:0-16601 GCA_038996855.1 Solanum aculeatissimum | reverse complement strand
GATCACTGTGATGTCAATAATTGCCTTCACAGTATTCTTTAGGACAGAGATGAAAACTGGTCAAATCGCAGATGGAGGCAAATTTTATGGTGCCTTGTTTTTCAGCCTCATCAATATAATGTTTAATGGTACAGCAGAACTTGGACTTACCATTATCAGACTTCCTGTGTTCTATAAACAGAGAGATTCTTTGTTTTACCCAGCTTGGGCTTTCGCTCTTCCCATTTGGCTTTTAAGAATCCCCCTTTCTTTTGTGGAATCGCTGATATGGATCGTACTTACTTATTACACCATTGGGTTTGCTCCTGCTGCAAGTAGGTATGTTCTCTCTTTACTCCTAACAACCTTAAATCTTTGGTGCAATTGTTAGGCTGATGAGTCATGATGTTTTGTCAATGTGAATTTATGGTGCACATTTAACAATTAATTTAGGAACTATATGAATTCAAAATTACATTCTTGCACCTGCAAAATTTTCAGGTTTTTTCGCCAATTCTTGGCATTTTTTGCTTTGCATCTGTCGGCTCTGTCTCTCTTCCGTTTTATTGCTGCACTTGGAAGGACTCAAGTAGTTGCTAGCACGTTTACAACTTTCACAATACTGATAGTCTTTGTGCTTGGTGGTTTCATCGTTGCAAAAGGTTGGTTTACTCTTGAGAGTTCTTTTATAGTCTGGGACTACAGGGGCAGGATAATCTACAAAAATTGACAATTTCACATGGCATATCCAATATCTTGAATGCATTTTCATATACTGGTGTAGATGACCTCGAACCATGGATGAGATGGGGCTACTACTTATCTCCTATGACATATGGACAGAATGCAATTGCCATCAATGAATTTCTGGACGAAAGATGGAATACTGTAAGCTCTACTATTATTGGTTCACTAAAAAGGCCTCATATATTGATTTGACACTTTCCATCAACATTAATCATCTTGATGCATCCTATCCATTGCTTTTTGCAGCCCAACAATGACACAAGATTTTCTGAGCCAACAGTCGGCAAGGTTCTTCTCAAGGCAAGGAGCATGTATACAGAAGACCATGTTTTCTGGCTCTGTGTTGTTGCCCTATTTGCTTTCTCATTTTTTTTCAACGTTTGCTTTATCTTGGCACTGACATACCTAAACCGTAAGTCCCAGATAGTCTGCACTATTTAAAGTTTTAGAATTGGATTTTGGTTCTGATCAGTCTTATAAGGAAAATGCAGCACTTGGAGATTCTAGATCAGTTATTTCAGATGATGACAAAAGTAAGAAAAAGAAGCAAACAGATCGGAGTTCACCCAATTCAACTCCAATGACTGAAGGTCAAAACTCTTGTATTTATCCATTTCTCATGGCTATGTCTTTTATTTGTACAAAAGGATTTTTCATAAGGTAAGGTAATGTTATTGATGTAATAATACCAAGGATGTCCAAGCTCCCTGCCAAATTACATCCTTAGTGAATAAAAAAATTCTAAGAAAACACTCTATCTAACTGCTCCTGCACCACTATAATGTAAGTTCTGTATACATTTGTACTTAGCAGAAGAAAGATGCTTCTCAACGGAACATTTTCTATTTCTCTCTAGCCAGGTGGTCCACATGATGCATAAGGAGTGGTCCTCTAAATGTGTTTCAATCTTCTGTCAATTTGCTGTCGTTACCAGGCTGATAGTAGACATTTAACATCCTGTGGCATTACCCAAGCATAGTTACAATGAAGCAGGAGATGGCTGATGGATTCTTGTGAGTTCACAAGAGTCTCTTATAGTATCTCAAGAATTTTAAAAACCAGTTTTTCCCTTTCTTGAGCTCTATCCAGAGAACACCTTTTCATTAACTTTGTGAATTGATGAGTACTTGACCTCTGTAAATATATTGGGAGGTCTTGATAGAATCTTAGGATGTTATCCCAAGCGTGTTCCTGCATATTTGTATGTAATGAGAAAAAGACAGTTAGAAGAACCATGTCCTGGTACGAGGTTGGTCAATCCCGATCTGAGAATACTCATATCATTAGAATGTGCATCTGCAATTAAAAAATTTCTTAAAGATCTGTGAACTATCTCTTAAATGCGTGATTCTGGTGGTGGTATGACCATCTGCATATGACCACCCTTCATAAATTGCAATCAATGACTCTATATGGGAGATGTCGAGTCCTCTTTCTTCTTTTACCATCTGTACATATTCTGACTACATGAACGATTATAACAGGTATATCTATGGACGTAAGGGACACTAACACCTCAAGTAGTGAAGAAGCCAAGAAAAGAGGAATGGTGCTTCCTTTCCAGCCCCTGTCCCTTGCATTTAATCATATGAATTATTACGTCAATATGCCAAATGTAGGTAACATTTCTTGGTATTTAAACATTACCTTTGCTATGATTCAGTTCTTACGGATTATCCTGTATTCAAGAATAGATGTTTCTCAAGGAATTCCTAACAATCTTAGGGAAGCTGGACACTTTGTGAATATATATATTGCATTCATGGGCATCTCTCTCTCTCTCTCTCTCTCTCTGTGTGTGTGTGTGTCTTAAAAGTTATGTGTGTTTATTAGTTAACTACTCTTTAGACCTACAGCAATAACATTCCATGTTTGCAAAGAACTGACTGCTAGGGCAATTTGGAACTTTCTATTTTATTTGCATGATTAGTACCATGTTCTATGATCATTTGGCTAACTAGTAGTAAATGTTTCCTAACAATCTTATTGAGATTATGAGCAAAGTTACTAAAATAATAAGCTTTCCCGAGTTACGAAAAACCTGTTGACTTCTTGAGTTAGTATCGTAAAGGCAGGGTAGGAATGGAATATGAACTTCTGTGGCTTATATGATTGTGGTACTTTATCAGGAAATGAAAGTCCAAGGAGTTGAGGATACTCGTCTCCAATTGTTACGAAATGTTAGTGGTGCTTTCAGGCCTGGAGTTCTAACGGCCTTAGTTGGTGTAAGTGGTGCTGGAAAAACCACACTGATGGATGTCTTAGCAGGAAGGAAAACAGAAGGCTCCATTGAAGGAAGCATCAGCATTTCTGGCTATCCAAAGAATCAATCAACTTTTGCTCGCGTAAGTGGTTATTGTGAACAGAATGACATTCATTCTCCACATGTTACTGTTTATGAGTCGTTGGTATACTCAGCTTGGTTGCGTCTCTCTCCAGATGTAAAGAAGCAAACACGGAAGGTGTGCTCACTTGTCTTATCCTCTGACATTGTATTATCAGTGAAGTCTTTGTGCTTCTAACTATCCTATTTAACATTGTTATCTTCATGAAAAAAGTCTACTCTATTTTCTCATAGAAAAGGAGGTCAAGGACTGACTTCGATTCTTGGTCCTATTTAGAACTTTATCGAAGAAGTAATGGATTTAGTCGAGTTGAATTCTCTGAGAGACTCCCTAGTTGGCCTTCCAGGGGTAGATGGCCTCTCAACTGAACAGAGAAAGAGGCTGACTATAGCTGTAGAGCTTGTGGCAAATCCATCGATTATTTTCATGGATGAACCAACATCCGGGCTTGATGCTAGAGCTGCAGCAATTGTGATGCGAACTGTAAGAAACACTGTGGATACTGGAAGAACTGTTGTCTGCACTATCCACCAGCCAAGCATAGATATCTTTGAAGCATTTGATGAGGTAGTTAGTTCAAGCAATGTTGGATTTCAGAACTTGTGGATATACATTTGTTGTGATGCAACTGTTCTCCTCATAATCATGTCTAATGATTTTCTTCCAGCTGCTATTGATGAAAAGAGGAGGACAAGTCATATATGCAGGGCCTCTTGGTCATCATTCTCACCTGCTGATCGAGTATTTTCAAGTGAGGATCATATCTTTATCAAATTATGAGGATGGGAGTCTCTCTATTAGAACAATTCAGCAACTAAAGAGTTTTTTCTCTCTCAGTCTATTCCAGGGGTTCCTGAAATCAAAGAAGGAAGCAATCCTGCTACCTGGATGCTGGAAATCTCAGCTACAGCTGTTGAGACTCAACTACAAGTAGATTTTGCCGACATATATGCCAACTCTGAGCTGTATAGGTAATTTAGAAGATTGAATAGTTGTATTTTATTTTTTTCTGGTTTGACATTACTAAACTTCGACTGGCCTTACTCGGTTTTTGTAGGAGGAATCAAGAACTTATCAAAGAACTAAGCATTCCCACACCAGGATCCCAAGATCTTCACTTCCCCACGGAATTCTCCCAACCGTTTTTTGAACAGTGCAAGGCTTGCTTTTGGAAACAACACTTCTCCTATTGGAGGCATCCACAGTATAATGCCATCCGGTTTGCTATGACAACAATGATAGGAATAATATTCGGAATCATTTTTTGGAACAAGGGGAACCAACTGTGAGTAATCTTCTTCCTTAATTCCTAAAATCAACAGGCGTAATAACAATCTTTCTGCTTCTGTCATCACTTCTTTTCTTATAGACTAATTGTGATAACAGGTCCACACAACAAGACCTGTTAAATATAATTGGAGCTATATATGCTGCTGTTATGTTCTTAGGTGGAACTAATACTTCAGCCGTGCAGTCTGTTGTTGCTGTAGAAAGGACTGTTTTTTATCGAGAGAAAGCAGCAGGAATGTTTTCGGCACTCCCTTATGCATTTGCTCAGGTAAGAGTAACTTCAATTAAACGTATGCTGTAAAATTTCTAGAAAATCAATTGGTGATTGATAAGTAATATATACTTGTGCCATATGCAGGTGGTCATAGAGACTATCTATATTGCGATTCAAACTTTTATTTACAGCCTTATTCTGTATGCAATGATTGGATTCCAGTGGACCGCTGGAAAGTTCTTTTTATTCTACTTTTTTGTTTTCATGTGCTTCGTCTACTTCACGATGTATGGAATGATGCTTGTTGCACTCACACCGAACTACCACATTGCTGCAATCGTAATGTCTTTCTTCCTCAGCTTTTGGAACTTGTTCTCTGGTTTTATTATTTCAAGAACGGTAAGTAAACCAAGCACTGCATGATCAAAATAATGAGATGAAATATCTTAGTATTGTGCATCTTTCTGATGAATCAAAATTGCATTTGCAGCAAATTCCTATATGGTGGAGGTGGTACTATTGGGGCTCTCCAGTGGCATGGACAATATACGGCCTTGTAACGTCTCAAGTAGGCGACAAAAGTAATCTCATTGAGATACCAGGAGGCGGCGAGATATCATTAAAGTTGTATCTGAAGGAAAGCTATGGTTTCGAGTATGACTTCCTGGGAGTTGTTGCTGCAATGCATGTTGTTTGGGCATTTTTCTTCTGCTTTGTTTTTTCTTATGCCATCAAGTTCTTGAATTTCCAAAGGAGATAAGTGAAACTTGAAAGTCAGAATGTAAAGTTATACCTCTACATAAAATGTGCATAAGCTAAGTAAAGACAGAAATTTTGGAGAATTATAGCTATTATTACTCTAATAAATTTCAGATTTTTTGCTCACTGAGCTCATTTCATGGTTGTACAGAAATTATTCTTTTTGTGTGTCGAATTCATTTTTTTTAACGTGGAAATTCCTCTGCAGGCATTATTTTTGCGAACATTGTGATGTGATTTCATAACTCATCCACTTGATGTTTGCAAAGATTATAATGAGTCCTAAGTTCAAATGAAGGAAGCAGTCCTAAGTTCAGTAGTTATTAGTTTGGGTTTTGAATTGAGGGATAATTTGTTTTGAATACCAGCATGATAGATATGATGAGTATGTTCCATGTGGTATAGCTTTAAAAACTCTTGCAACTTTTCAAGATTTCTCTTTGAGAAAACATGAATCATGATTACTAGTAGATTAAAAAGGAGTCATAATACATAAACAAGACATTCAAACTTGGCTTCATTAGCAGTTATGTATTTCAACTTTGAGTATGTACATCTAGACACCTCAACTCATGTCCATTGTCTCAGTTGAACACTCCAATTTACAAAATGATCATCTAGATACCTCCAATATTTGTGTGTCACATCAGAGTTGGATGTCCACGAGACACAGTGGATGCGAGTTGAAGTTTTTAGTTATCAGTTAAAACGAAGTGTCTAGATGTACACTTGCAAAGTTGGAATGTTTGTTTATGTATTATGCCGAAAAAAAAAAGATGACAAGTAGATTCATTTCCAAGTTCAAATTTAACAGGTAACTAAGGCAGGAAGCATACACACAAATGCATTATATAAGTTTACCAATTTAAAATCTTGAGACTTCAAATCTGTCTGTAACAGTAGAAAACTTGTAAATTTGAACTATCATTTACAATCAAGAAAAGACAAAAACTTGAATCTGTTGGAAACTCCAAAATCAGACAAAACATGGTATACAAAACAACATGATTGCCTGTAAACTTTAAAATATACTCATTCTTGGCTTTATTATCATCTGTAGACAGAGAAACCTCCACTATATATACTTCCCAACTAAGTACCTCCAATCCAACCCAAGATTTCCCCTTTTTTTCTCTACAGTTGAAAGTCAAAAATATAAGAAAAAGGGAAACACAAAAACCCAAAAATAAAAAGCCTTAGATCATAAAGTTACATTCTTTTCATTCATACTGATTCTATTTCATTCACTGTATATACTAATGTAAGTTCACTGATTATTTAGTGTTTTCTTTCACTATGATATAGTATATTCCATTGAGGAGTGGCATAGACACATACACCTTTCGTTGAAAAATTATATTTTATATATAGAAAATAATATTATGTATATAGTTCAAAAATTACTTTTGATGGATGCATATTAAATCTTGAACACTCTTAGCGAAATTTCTGGCTTCGCCATGCGATTGAGCATAACTTAAGTAACACATTTTTGTTTTTCCATTGTTCAGTAGAACACATTGAGGAAAATATTCAAGAAAAATTGGTCCTGGACAGGGTGAAAAAGCTCTGTAGAGGATAAGGATGGATTCATCAATGAGGGAAAATGAGCTGGTGAGGTCTATGAGCAAAAAGGCGAGTTTTTCGTCAGCTAGCAGGAGGGGATCTTGGGCTTCAGCAAGCCTTCGCGAGGCATTTGGTGCTCCAGGAGGGGATGTTTTCACGAAAAGTGGGAGGCAAGATGATGAAGATGAGCTGAAATGGGCTGCAATTGAGAGGCTTCCTACTTATGACAGAATGAGGAAGGGAATCTTGAAGCAAGTCTTGGACAATGGAAGAATTGTTCATGAACAAGTTGATGTAGCTCATATGGGAATGCAAGAAAAAAAGCAACTTATGGATAGTGTACTAAATGGTATTGATGAAGATAATGAGAGATTCCTTCTCAGGCTTAAAGATCGTATCGAAAGGTGAAAAAAATATACGAACTGCTTTTTTCAGCTTTTGAAAGAATCAATGTTCTTATTTTTTGGAGTAAGAAGTATGAGATGATAAACTTTGTCAAACAGGGTTGGAATCGATATTCCAAAAATCGAAATCAGGTTTGAGCACTTGTCAATTGAAGGAGATGCATATGTTGGCAGCAGAGCTCTTCCAACACTATGGAATTCAACCATCAACTCATTAGAGGTAGTTAAATTTGCATTATCTGAATCTTTTGTATATTTAAGACATTGATCAGAAGATATTTATTCAAGTATTGATACATAAGTTTGAGGATCACTCTTTGTTTTCTTATGTTCAATAGGGACTTCTTGGGCTTCTTAGGCTTTCACCGTCTAAGAAGAAATCTATCAAAATACTGGATGACATTTCTGGAATTGTAAAACCATCAAGGTTTGAAATCTTATCCTCATATTTAGGCCTCCTTTATAAATATCTTTTGACATAGTTGAGTTTCTGACTAGTTATTATCATTGTTCTCTATATAAATTTGGACTCCTATTATTAGGATGACACTGCTTCTTGGACCTCCAGCCTCCGGAAAAACTACTTTGTTGAAGGCACTTGCAGGAAAGCTGGAGCAAGATCTTAGGGTGTGTAATTCTCTTTCAGACAGATCATTCTTGGTGTTCTTCAATGAAATAACAGATAATCTTTTTAAAACTTGACATTCTTGAACCTTGTTCCTTTCAAATTAATGTAGGTAAAGGGGAAGGTCACCCACTGTGGTCATGAACTCAAAGAATTCATTCCTCAGAGAACTTGTGCTTATATCTGCCAGCATGATCTTCATCATGGTGAGATGACAGTAAGAGAGACCTTGGATTTCTCGGGGCGCTGCTTTGGAGTTGGTGCCAGATATGAACTTCTAGCTGAGCTATCGAGACGAGAAAAAGATTCAGGAATTAAACCAGACCCTGAGATAGATGCATTCATGAAAGCCATATCAGTGGCTGGTCAAAAGACCAATTTGGTCACTGACTCTATTCTTAAGGTCCGGTTTCCCTCCTAAAATATGAAGTTCCATTTCTTTCCCACATAAGTTAAGGTGACTAACAAGTTTTTTGCAGCAGATACTTGGACTGGATATTTGTTCTGATACAATGGTGGGTGATGAAATGAGAAGGGGTATTTCTGGTGGACAGAAGAAGCGTGTAACAACAGGTATGTGATGAGTTAAACTAGCCAAGTTCTAAAGTTCGTTTTGGTTATTCTAGTCTCAAGAAAAATCATTACCAAATTCAAATGTGATAATAAATACTTAATGGTTGTTGATGGATATGAATGCAGGAGAAATGTTGGTTGGACCAGCAAAAGTTTTCTTGATGGATGAAATCTCGACTGGCCTTGACAGTTCAACAACATTTCAAATAGTCAAATATATGAGACAGATGGTTCACATTATGAATGTGACCATGATAATCTCCCTGCTTCAGCCAGCCCCTGAAACCTTTGATCTATTTGATGAGATTCTCTTGCTTTCAGAAGGGCAAATTGTCTACCAAGGTCCACGTGAAAGCGTTCTTGAGTTCTTTGAGAGTGTTGGATTTAAATGTCCTGAAAGGAAAGGAGTTGCAGATTTTCTTCAAGAGGTCACTTCCAAGAAAGATCAAGAGCAATATTGGTCCAAGAAGAACGTTCCCTATCAATTTGTATCAGTACGTGACTTTGTTGAGCACTTCAAATCCTTCCATATCGGGCTAAAGCTTTTCGGTGAAGTTCAAGTTCCTTATGACAGAAGTAGAACCCACCCTGCAGCATTGGTGAAAGACAAGTATGGTATCTCTAACAAAGAACTCTTCAAGGCATGTTTGTCAAGAGAATGGTTGTTGATGAAACGCAACTCCTTTGTCTACATTTTCAAGACTGTTCAGATCACCATCATGGCTATCTTTACATTCACTGTATTCTTTAGAACGAAAATGAAGCACGGTGAAGCAGAAGATGGAGGAAAATTTTATGGTGCACTGTTTTTCAGCCTTCTCAATGTGATGTTCAATGGCATGGCTGAGCTTGCAATGACTATTTTCAGACTACCAGTCTTCTTTAAACAGAGAGATGCTTTGTTTTATCCAGCATGGGCCTTTGCTCTTCCAATTTGGCTCCTTAGGATCCCCATCTCACTGATGGAGTCAGGAATATGGATCCTCCTCACATACTACACTGTTGGTTTTGCACCTGCAGCTGATAGGTATGTCCACTATATTCTAAGCTATCATACAGCTGCAGCTGATAGTATTATTTTGTTGTAGTGACTGTTACTTTTTTAGTATGCTTACGTGTTCTTTAGCATTTTGTCTTGTCTTCTTCACTCCTGTTGATTTTGTTTTTCAAACTGCTTTGTAATACTTTTACTTGATCCGAGGGTCTATCAGAAACAACCTCTCTACCTCTCAAGGTAGGGGTAAGGTATGCGTACACACCATTCTCTCTAGATCCCACTTGTGGCATTACACTAGGTATGTTGTTGATACAGCAACAGATCCTAGCTGACAATCGCAAACTTAGAAAATTTTCTAACAAGTTCATCACCTTAAATAGGTTTTTCCGGCAGTATTTGGCCTATGTTGGAATTCACCAGATGGCGTTGGGACTCTTCCGTTTCATTGCAGCTCTTGGAAGAACACAAGTCGTGGCCAACACTCTTGGTACCTTCACCTTGTTGTCAGTTTTTGTCCTTGGTGGATTTATCATTGCCAAAGGTTAGCAACTGAAACTAGATGTATTAGCTAATGAAGTAAGACTAGTTAATCATTTCAAGATTGAAATTCCATCATACAGTGATTCTGTTATATGTAACTGGTTGTTCCAACAGATGACCTCCAACCTTGGATGAAATGGGCATACTACCTTTCCCCCATGTCATACGGACAGAACGCAATAGTTCTTGTTGAATTTCTTGATAAAAGATGGAACAAGGTAAATGAGCTTGTATTTGATTACATCTTAGATATTCGTTTTTCATTTCAATCTTTTGGCTATTCTAAGAATATCTTACTCTCTTCCAGCCCAATGAGGATCCAAGCTTTCCAGGAAAAACAGTTGGAATAGAGCTTCTTAAAGCCAGAGGGATGTTTACAGAGGACATCTGGTACTGGATTTGTGTTATTGCACTGTTCGTGTTCTCATTGTTTTTCAACCTCTGCTTCGTTGCAGCTCTCACCTATCTAAAACGTAAGAGATGATACTTGATAATGAATTTCTTCCTTTGCTGGACTCGAGCTTCAATTTTGACCATCTTTTAAAACTTGATTGCAGCTCTTGGAGATACTAAGTCTATTATGGTGAATGAAGAAGACAGTCAAAACAAGGAAAAGAAGATAAAAGTAATGCCAGATGAAGGTTCGAGATTAAGAACATCTCTTTGTTTTCAAGAATTTGAATTGTATATCAACAAATGCCGTTGATGTGCTGCTTATTATCTGTTCTGATATATCAGGAAAGAACACTTCAGAAGATATAAATTCAAAAGGAGTAGCCAGTGCAACCAACAAAAAGGGCATGGTGCTGCCCTTCCAGCCTTTGTCCCTTTCATTTGAGCATGTGAATTACTATGTTGATATGCCTGCCGTAAGTTCTTTTCTCAACTTCTAATGGTTTACTATAAGTATAAAAAGAACATCTGAGTCATATGTTGTATGTATAGTTTTCTCAACTTCTAATGGTTTAACTGTAAAAAGAACATCTGAGTCAGATGTTGCATGTATAGTTTTGTTTGGCACCTCTTCGATAAATCCTGCATCCAATGTTGCCTGTATATAATCAAAATTACTTACTGGTCAATGAATGCCTCCGAATCAGGAAATGAAAAGCCAAGGAATTGAAGAAACACGACTCCAGCTTCTACGAGAAGTGAGTGGTGCCTTTAGACCAGGTGTGCTAACAGCATTAATGGGTGTGAGTGGTGCTGGAAAGACTACTTTGATGGATGTTTTAGCTGGAAGAAAAACCGGTGGATACATTGAAGGGAATATATCTGTTTCTGGCTATCCAAAGATCCAAGAGACCTTTGCTCGAGTTAGTGGCTACTGTGAACAAAATGACATTCATTCTCCGCATGTCACTGTTTATGAATCTCTTCTATACTCAGCGTGGTTGCGTCTTCCTTCAGATGTCAACAAGGAAACTCGAATGGTATCGTACTCTCCTCTTATTTTGCCTGCAAGATTTTCTTTTCATCCACAGAACAAGCATTAACGGTTCTCTTGTTTTATTCAGATGTTTGTGGAGGAAGTGATGGAGTTGGTTGAGCTTACATTATTGAGAGACTCTCTAGTTGGCCTTCCAGGAGTTGATGGATTATCGACTGAACAAAGAAAACGCCTTACCATAGCAGTGGAGTTGGTTGCTAATCCTTCCATCATCTTCATGGATGAACCTACATCTGGTCTGGATGCTCGAGCTGCTGCAATTGTCATGAGAGCTGTAAGGAACACTGTGGATACCGGAAGAACTGTAGTTTGCACAATTCATCAACCAAGTATCGATATATTTGAATCATTTGATGAGGTACTAATTTCTTGAATCTAGTCCAACATCTACAATTAATTCATACAATCATTCACTTGAACTTGGATCTATCATGACTATAATGCCACTATCCATGCAGTTATTCTTGATGAAAAGAGGAGGACAAGTCATTTATGCTGGACCCCTTGGTCGCAATTCTCAATACTTGACAGAGTATTTTGAAGTAAGATGACTATACATTTTGTACAATAGTTACAAGTCTATCGTAAGTCCTCTAGAATCATGTAAATGATCATTTATATACCAACTGTTTCAGTCTGTTCCTGGGGTTAAAAAGATAAAAGATGGATATAATCCTGCTACTTGGATGCTTGAGGTCAGTGCTGCATCTGTTGAGACTCAGCTCGGCGTAAACTTTGCAGAAATTTATACCAACTCTGATCTGTATAGGTATGAAAAACAATCAAACTGATCAATTACCATTATTCATTGTTCTATTCCCTACATCCATGTTTTGACATACTAAATCTCTCGTAAACTGACCGAGTTTGCAGGAGAAATGAAGAACTAAATAAGGAGCTAAGTACTCCAGCACTAGGGTCCAAGGACCTGTACTTCCCTACTAAATATTCTCAGCCTTTGATGACTCAATTCAAGGCATGTTTCTGGAAACAACACTGGTCTTACTGGAGGAATCCACAGTACAATGTCATCAGATTTTTCATGACAACAGTTATTGGAATTATATTTGGCGTCATTTTCTGGGGCAAAGGAGGAAAATTGTGAGTCATTCTCATAAAACTTGATACTGAGCTTCAAATCTTTTTCCCCTTGAAGCGGATAAAATCTTAAATGAACTATTCTTTCTATCAGCGAAAAACAACAGGACCTTTCAAATCTTATGGGAGCAATGTATGCAGCTGTTCTATTTCTTGGAGGAACAAACACTTCTGCTGTACAATCTGTTGTAGCTATCGAGAGAACAGTGTTCTATCGTGAAAGAGCAGCAGGGATGTTTTCAGCCTTGCCTTACGCTTTTGCTCAGGTATATGAACTGAACATAAAGTTCAAATGGATTGTAAAGCATTGATTATGTCAACAAATCAAGCTTATTATTATTTGCTCCTTGACAGGTGACTGTGGAAACAACCTATGTTGGAATCCAAACTTTCCTTTACAGCCTTATCCTTTACTCGATGATTGGATTCGAGTGGCAAGCTGTAAAGTTCTTCTGGTTCTACTACTACGTGTTCATGTGCTTCGTCTACTTCACACTCTATGGAATGATGCTTGTAGCCCTTACACCAAATTACCAGATAGCAGCAATTGTCATGTCTTTCTTCCTTAGCTTCTGGAACCTCTTCTCTGGCTTCCTCATTCCAAGGATGGTAAGAAAAATCTTGAGATCCCACAATTATTCTACATTTCACAAACTAAATATAATGTTTATAACATCTTTATACTATGAGTGTGTTTGGTTAAGCTTATAAGCACCTCTCGACTCATCTACGCGTTTGATAAACATAAAAAGTGTTTATAAGCCAAAAGTGGACGAAAGTTTATCACCACCAACTCATACAATTTTATCCTAACATGTTTTATGATCTCTTAATGCTCTTCCTAAAACTTAACTTGTAATTATCTCTCAACTTCAGCATTCTAAAAGTGACTTTCAGCACTTGATGCTTATCAGCTAACTCGAACGGTCTGTTACATGTAAATTGCAGCAAATTCCAATATGGTGGAGATGGTACTACTGGGGTTCACCAGTTGCCTGGACAATATATGGTCTCATTACATCTCAATTAGGAGACAAAACAGAACTTGTTCATATTCCTAGCCATGATGGTACTCCTAGTTATATTCAACTGAAGGATTACCTCAAACAATACTTGGATTATGATTTTGACTTTCTTGGAGCAGTTGCTGCTGCCCATCTTGCTTGGGTGCTTCTATTCTTCTTTGTCTTTGTTTATGCCATCAGAGTCCTCAACTTCCAAAAGAGATAAAGCCAAGAAAATACCTAACATGTTCTATTGTTCTTTTCTTCCATCACTTTAATTTCTTTAGAATAATTCAAGTGAAATAATGTATGTGCTTTAGCATTTATCAGCTTGTTTTTGTTCTCCAGAATTGTATAGTTTCATTCATCCAAATTTGTATCAATTGATGTTTTTTATATGAAATAAAATAACATATGATCAACAAGTACTAGTTATCGATTGACCAGTTGATATAAACGAATCAAACATTAATTCATGCATTCTAAAATCTGAGACTTCACGAGTTAACCTTACAAATAAAATAGAGATTGAAAGAGTAAATATTCACCTCACGTGAACTTTTTTTATCGCATCCCCTTTTTATTTTTCTTTTGAGCTTGGTTTCAAGCATCGCGTTTTCAAGCTCAATATTTAAATTTCATTCGAAAATGAATGAATGAATGAAGATTGTTTATAGATGTTATAATCAACACAAGCACAGAAAAATAGTGAAAGAGGTAATCGACAAACTCCATCCATCATGCTATCATTAAGCAATAAGAAGCTTGGCCTTTAACCCCCTAAATGTTATGTGCTTGATTTGCACCAAAAGTTTACAAAGGCAATCTACAGCACTAATGTAGCAAAAGAACAGCCAATAATAGAGCAAAAACGAGAGGTACCACAAGCTAGCTTTATAGGTTTTAAAGTATGATACAAAGCTGGGAAACGAACTGAGTTCAACCCAATTCACAATCCTTCAGTTTTCTTTGTACCCTTCTTTCATCCTACTATCTACATTACTTTCTTCTTTTATCCCTTTCTGTGATTCAATTTCTGTGTTCTGAAAAGATGGCGGCCAGTGGGGTTATTTAATCTTCATCTATAGATTTGACTGGAGCATCTACAAAATCATGAATCTCCTTTTTGCTCTTGATTAAGCTTCTCCTCTTGGTGTCGATACCAACTTTATCCAAGTCTTCAGCTATTCCCATGTAACCATAGAGCAAAATTTCCTCAACTTTATCCCCTTTCACATTCCTGTTGTCGATGCCTTTGCCCTTGGTAGAAACTACTGCTTCAAAGTCTTTCCTTCCACGCTCTTCTTCCATGAAGTAGTTATGAAGCTTTTCTGCATCCTGGATGCCAGGAATAGTGCCCAAGAACTTCACCAGCAATACACTGCCATTACCAGGTTTCCCCATACAAACCTTCATTCTACCACCACTAAAACCTTTACCTGCCATTGATGATTAGAGAGTTTTTTTTTTAAAAAAAAAAAAGATATTGTTATCAATGACAATGAGAGTAAGACGTACGCACTTAAAAAAGCAAATGAAAAAAAACTTTTCTATTTGCAGGATATGTATATGGATAGCTACTGACAGTAGATGGAAGCAGGGCAGTCCTCATAATAACGTCCCCCTCCCAAGGACAGAACTCAAAACCAGATAAACAAAAAAGTTGTACAACACACGCACCTCTTAGAAAGTTCTCGACAGCTTCAATCATAACTTTTTGCCCATCTAGGCCAGTTAGCAATCGAGAGCAGTTATGTATAACAACCACAGGTGGCCAGAGAATAAGATCTTCTTTCTGCGCTAACGCATTAGGGGCAGGAACAGACACCGGAACCCACAATTTGCCATCAGGGGATGCATCACTGTTCCACCCCATTAGGACACATATTGCCTTGTGAAGACCCAAGTGTTTTGCTTTCAACCACACCTTTTGCGACATAAAACAATGTATTGCCAAGGATCGAGTATCTTTGAACTCTTTCAATTGACTGAAAAAGTAAAATTAATTAGCAATTGCAAAGATAAAACTAGTACATGGTCAAATATACAAGATATAAATTTAGATAACTAGTTGGGCCATGCAAAACAGCAAAACTGTCCATGTGAAGAAGAACAGAAAGTAAAATCACCAACCTACTCCAGCACAAGAAAGAAACAGTCAAAAGTCAAGAGGACAGCAGGGTATCAAGCATCCTTAGCTTGACTAAGCGATACCAACATTACCAAGTCAAACTGAGATGGGAGGCATATTGAGGACTCCGGGGCATGTTCTAACCAACACGCACAGCTTTAAATAACCATCACTCAAACGCCTTTAACTATATCCAGCACTTTATTCACTCTGTTGCTATTTCCTACAATGTTTGTATTTTTTTTCCTTCATTGGACCTTCACAACACAGTAACTCCATAACCTCGTACTTCTTATCTGACAGAGAACCCTACAAATAGATGTTTTATATTTTCTAATCAGGTTCCAAGGAGAACTAACGTATTTCCGGCCAACCATTTTGATCTCTACCCAATTTTTTCTAAGTAAAGGTTCTTGATCACTAAGAACCAAATCCTTAATGAACCTTCATGTAACTCTGTTCAGTTTATGGAAAATCGAGAGAGGAAAGGCAGCCTTTCAGAAATTTGATATTGAGTTCCTTACCAAAAAAGAATTTGATACTAAATTGACCAATGCATTGAAATGGGTTGAAGCAACTAAATTTAATCATCCTCATATGACTTATGGAATATATGTAACAACGTAATAGTTCTGCCAGGACATTTCCACAATTCATCTGCTCAAACAGTATCCTATGAATTCTTTTCCAAAAAACTGAACAATATCCTAGGAATTCTTCTAACAAGAACTCAATAATTGTACAACATGAATATTTCCTATTTTGGACCCATGTCATAAGTATCAATGTTATTTGTGTTTCCTTTTTTTTTGATAAAGGTAACTTTATATTCACATCAAACTCATCAGCAAAAACTGATGAGGTAGGATTTACAGCTCC
>JBCEWC010011542.1:0-16602 GCA_038996855.1 Solanum aculeatissimum | reverse complement strand
TCTTGATTGAAATCCAGTCATCATAATAGATAGTGATTCGTAGAAAACCGTAGTCATTAAAGTTAAATTTAGTTACAGATACTCCCCATTTTCATTTTGCTTTATTACCCTGGAAATCAGAATTGCATATGAAACGAAGTGCTTTTGACTGTATACTCACGCATTCCCTGTGGGATCGACCCCAACTCTAGTTGGGTTATATATTTGGTCAACGATCGCTTTGCATCTTAATTGAGGTGTGAATTTGGGCGTATCAGTAACTCAGAGAGCTTCAATTTTATAGGTTGTGTACCACACAATTAATCTCGTACTAAGAGATAGGACCATTTAAAGATAGCACATCCACAAGACATCAAGCAAAAATTTAACCAATACGAATTCATCCAAGACGGTCATGCAAGAAAGACTCGGGAAAGTCATAAACTACCCAAGGCCACCTCAAATCAGCCCTCAACCAGTAATGCAAGATTTGGAAATTTTTGGGTAGTTACATCATCTCCCCCTTGGGAACATTCGTCCTCGAATAGGCTAGAACAAGGCTTGAAGGACAAGAACCATTCCAACACAAAACACAATGCACCATTCATCATTTCAAAATCCATTTAAAATTCATGTCAGAATACTATTCAAATCATGTAAGTATACAATGTCATGAACTCAAGAAAATAAAGAATTTGAACCATTCAGAAAGGATAGAACCTAGTACCTTAGGCTTGAGTAGATTGGAAAAGATGGGGGTACCACTTCATCATGTCTGACTCCACCTCCCATGTAGCACTCTCCACATGTTGATTTCTCCAAAGCACTTTAACCGAAGCTATTTCCTTGCTGCGAAGCCACTTTACTTGTCTATCCATGATCTTGACCGGTACTTATTTGTAAGTCAAGTTTTCTTCAACTACGACACCTTTCAAAGGCACAATTGCCTTAGGGTGACCAACCAATTTCCTTAGCATTGAAACATGGAACACCATATGAATAAAGCTCATATCCAAGGGTAACTCTAATCTATAAGCCACATTGCCAACTCGTTCCATAATCTCATCGGGTCTGACATACTAAGGACACAACTTGCCCCTTTTTCCAAAATGCATGATGCCCTTCATAGGTTATACCTTTACATAAACCCAATCACCTACCTGAAATTTGAGGTCTCTCCTCCTAACATCCGAATAAGACTTTTGGCGACTTTGAGCCATCCTCAACCTCTCCCTAATTACCTTCACCTTCCCTATAGCTTCAACAACCAAGTCCGGGCCTAACAATTCCATCTCACCTAACTCAAACCATCCCACCGGGGACCTACACCTCCTTCCATATAAAGCTTCAAAAGGAGCCATACCAATGCTAGCATGGAAACTACTGTTGTAGGCAAACTCAATGAGCGGTAGATAATCATCCCAATTTCCCTTGAACTCCAACACACAAGCTCTTAACATATCCTCCAAGGTTTGAATTGTTCTCTCGGCTTGCCCATCGGTTTGAGGATGGAATGCGGTGCTCAATTTAATTCTAGTGCCAAGCCCCTTTTGAAATGATCTCCAAAAGTGGGAAATAAATTGGGCACTGTGATCCGATATGATAGACCTTGGTACGCCATTCAATCTCACCAATTCACAAATATACAATTTAGCATAATCCTTGGCACTATAAGTGGCCTTGACCAGTAAGAAGTGAGCCGACTTGGTCATACGATCCACAACAACCCAAATAGAATCAAACTGTTTACGAGTACGGGGCAATCCAACAAAGAAGTCCATATTCACATCTTCCCACTTCCAAGTAGGAATCTCAATGTCTTGGGCAAAACCACCTGGCCTTTGATGTTCAACCTTCACTTGTTGAAAATGTAGACATTCGACACAAACATGGCTATGTCTTTCTTCATGCCATACCACCAATATACTTCTCTCAAGTCCCGATGCATCTTAGTAGATCCCGGATGAATAGAATATTGGGAATTATGAGCTTCACTCATGATGACCTTTCTAAGGACATCGACATCTGGAACACACAACCGATCTTGATACCGTAGTACACCATCTCCCCCTTGGAATAAGACCTCTATCTTCCTCTCGACAACTAGCTTCTTCAACTCTACCAAGGAAGGATCCAAATCCTATTTTTCTTTCACATCAACAATCACGGAAGATTCAGACCCATTATGAACAAGAATACCACCATCATTTGAGTCGGCCAATATAACACCCAACCTAGCCAAACGGTGCACATCTCTTATCATTTCCTTCTTCTCCTCATCAACGTGTGACACACTTCCCATGGATAGCCTACTAAGAGCATCCACTATAACATTCTCCTTGCCTGGGTGATAAAGAACGCTCATATCATAGTCCTTGAGAGGTTCCAATCATCTCCTTTGCCTCAAGTTAAGATCCCTTTGCGTGAACACTTATTGCAAACTTTTATGATCGGTGAAAAAATCAACGTGAACTCCATACAAGTAATATCTTCAAATCTTTAAAGCAAACACCACCGTCGCCAACTCAAGATTGTGGGTCGGATAATTTTGCTTTAGAACCTTCAATTGCCGAGATGCATAAGCTATCACCTGATCCCGTTGCATGAGAGCACCCCAACACAATCCGTGAAGCATCACATTACACCACAAATCCATCTAGCCTATTCGGTAAAGTCCAAACAGGGGCCGATGTAAGCCGATCCTTCAAAGTCTGAAAGTTCTTCTCACACTCGTTCAACCACACAAACTTAGCCATCTTTTAGGTCAACATAATCAACGGGGAAGCAATAGAAGAGAATCCCTCAACAAACCTCCAATAATAGCTGGCCAACCCAAGGAAACTTCGGATATCAGAAGGAGTCAACGGTCTAGGCTAACTATTTACGGCTTTGATCTTCTTATGATCGACTTTAATTCCATCGCCGGACACCACATGACCAAGAAGAGCAATTTCCCCCAACCAAAACTCGCACTTGCTAAATTTGGCGTACAACTGCTTCTCCTTTAAGGTTTGAAGTACCAACCTCAAATGGCCCATATGCTCCAGCTCATTCTGGAAGTAAATCAAGATATCATCGATAAAGACCAACAAAACTATCATAAAATGGCTTAAAAACCCGATTTATGAGGTCCATAAACATCGTTGGGGCATTGGTCAAACCAAAAGGCATCACCACAAATTTAAAATACCCGTAACGAGTCCGGAATGTTGTCTTGGGAATGTCACACTCCTTTACCTTCAATCGATGGTTGCCCTAATAGAGATCTATCTTCGAGAAATGTGTAGCTCCTTGAAGTTGATCAAACAAGTTATCGATTCTAGGCAATGGATACTTATTCTTGATGGTCACCTTGTTCAACTGGCGATAGTCAATCCACATTCAGAGTGACCCATCCTTCTTTCTTATAAATAACACAGAAGCACCCCAAGGTGAAATACTTGGCCTAATATAGCCCTTCTCCAACAAATCTTTCAACTGATCCTTCAACTCTTTTAGTTCAGTTGGAGCCATACGGTAAGCAGGAATAGAAATAGGTTGAGTATCCGGAAGGAGATCTATGCCAAAATCCACTTCTCTATCAGGAGGAATACATAGTAAGACCTCGAGAAACATATCGGGAAATTCATTAACCACAAGAACCGATTCGAGGGAAGGCAACTCAACCTCTACATCTCTAACCCTCACAATATGGTATATGTATCCCTTACAAATCATTCTCTGGGCCTTGAGGTAGGAAATAAACCGACCTCTAACCACGGAGTTACTACCCTTCCATTCCAAAACAGGTTCATTTGGAACCTGGAATCTAACTTGCCTAGTCCTACAATTGACCGAGGCATACGATGCATGCAACCAATCCACCCCAAGAATAACATCGAAATCATACATCTCCAACTCTACAAGGTCACCAGGAAAGACTTTATGCAAGACCAAAATAGGACAACCCCGATACACCTTACAATCAATAATAGATTCACCCACAGGAGTATAAACTGAATAAGGTTCCCTCAAGGTCTCAGGACTCAAACCAAATTTAACAGCCAAAAGAGGATTCACAAAAGATAAATTTGCACCTGGATCAAGTAAAGCATAAACATCAAAATCAAAGACTTTTAACATATCAGTCATAACATTAGGAGCTTTGTCCACTTACTATCGGACATGAAAATCATAGAATCTGTTGTTCCTGGGAGCACTACCAACTTGAGCTTTCGGCTTCCCTTGATCACCTGTCGCCACTTGATCCCCCTTTGCGTTCTTTGGATAGTCAGAAATCTTGTGATCCATACTTCCAAACCTAAAGTAAGCTCCTGAAACCTTCTTACATTCACCTAAATGACTTTCCCCACATTGGCCACAACGAGGGGTTCGTGGAACACCCCCAACCTGTTCCTTAGGAAAAGGTATCCTAGAGTTTGCAAACCTCACAATCGAACCCTGGCCTTGTTGGAATCGGCCATTTCCACCACCACTCTTAGAGTTGGAGAACCCACCATCAAACTAGGCCCTTTTGGAGTTTTTCACCCTTCTCTTCTTGAGTTTCACTCCCTCGACCTGCTCAGCATAAGTCATGCACCTGGAGATGTCCATTTCCTGAATGAGCATGGCGATGTGACATTCCTTTACCACTAAATCAGAAACCCCAAAAATAAACATATGCATCCTTGCACGGGGATTTTCCACTAGAGAGGGATCATACTTTGAGAGCTTGGTGAACTTGAGGGAATAGTCCCTCATAGACATGTTGCATTGCTTGAGATTAATAAATTCTGTCATCTTAGCTTCCCGAAGTTCAAGAGGGAAGAAACGGTCTAGAAAAGCATACTTGAATTATTTCCAATCAACCTTAGTATCTGTGACCCTCTCGACCAACCACTGGTTATACCACACCTGGGCTACATCTTTCAATTGATAAGCAGCCAACCCAGCCTTCTCCTCAAAACTGACACCCATAACCGTCAACACTTTCGTGAGCTCGTCAATAAACTTCTAGGCATCCTCATCAGCCTTCGAACCAAAGAACTCCGAAGGAATTATTAGGGTGAAGTCCCTCACTCTAGAAGTTGGAGTGCCACCATTTGTGGGATTAGTTGGCCGGGCTTGATTAGCCACCACCTGAGCCAGCATAGCAACCACATTTTGAAACTCAGCATGAGTCACTTGCTCTTCCACAGGCTCACGGGGGGCTTGTTCCTCATGGACCAGAGCCTTCCTGGGGAGGGGAGGTTTTTGGGAAGGCATCTTCTGAAAGAGTAACAAGAACACCAACATTTCAGGAAACCTTAAAAAATAGTTCACAGTACGACATAAGGAACAATGAAGTGAGACAATTCCTAAAATGTCGTCATAGCCCCTTGCTCATAGGTATGACGTGTATAACACCCCTAAACAAGACTCTAATGGGCGCGACATGTTGGACTCCGAGGATCATTATAAACCTAGGGCCCTAGATGTGACATAGTGAAAGAGAACCCGAGAGTCCTCGATCAAGCCATAATAGCATCATCACACACATCATCGGTTCGGAAGCGCGTAATAAAGTAAATAACACATAATTCTAAGGGGTTTTTAGACTTAAGACTCAAGCTATAAGGATGTTATCCCGAATGGGATGGGCATTAATCACATAGCACATAGCAATTACGTTCTAAGGGTCGGGTAAGTAGGACTCAAGCTATGGGGATATTGACAGAATAAGGACATTCCACATAAGCACATTCCCAATCAACAAATCATGATAGCATAAGCGGAAGCATAATCAAACATAAGTAAATATGGCAAAGCATGAAATTCATATCATCTCAACAAGCACATAGTACGACGTACAATAGAATTCATTACATGTCCAACAATGCCTCTACAAGAGTAAGACGGGGGCCTCGACACAACCCGACTCACCCTCAAGTCATAAGATAAGAAAATCGAAATATAAGCATAAGGTAGATGGAAGGTGGTATTGCCCTTAGAGCATAGGGCTCACCACAATCAACAAGAGCAAGGATCTCGCTAGATGTCCAACGGTGGATGAGTATCACCTCCAGCTGCTACATTGTTAGAACACGTAGACAAAGAGTATGGGTTAGAACATAAAATGTACTAAGTATACGGGCATGCAATGCATATGATCATGGACCTACTAAACAAGATAGATGATAGGGCACATATGGCATGCAATGCGTATGATCATGGACCTATTAAACAAGATAGATGACAGGGCACATATACGTATAGTAAGTATATATATATATATATATATAAGCAAAGGAACAATATCATAACAATATGCCATGAAGTGCTATGATACATGAATGTAAACTACATATCATAGCGGGGATGTGACCTCAACCAACTCGAGAAAGAACCCGAGCCAGCTACTAATTGGATTCATACTACTTCCCAGGTAGATACCAGGTCAACCCTTAAAAAGAGGATACAAATCACTCCCATCTAAGGAGGTAACCCATGTTGGCACATGGTTTGACAGAAAAGAGTGTGGACCCTTAGAGATAGTCCACCCCAACTCCAATCCCTCGATTCTAAGTCTCATCCCACGGGAATACATATACATATACAATCTTTTAAAATAGAGCCTTCAACCTTTCAATTTCAAGAACAATGCAAGATGGCTACAAGCCCGGAATCACATTTCAAAACCTTTCCAACCCAAAACATAACTCCCGAATATCATTTCCATTGTCTAATGCAAAGGAGTAGCTCATTCTAACCGAACAGAGTGGTGCAAAACACCTAAAGTGCTTAAAATTCATATCCAAACATGATGTGATCACATTTTAGTCAATTCTCATATCTTGCCGAAATCAGGCCAAATCATATCAAGAGTTTCATCATTTCAAACCTTTCATGTAATTCATATGTCATGAATGATGAGGTGAATGCATAGGTAATATAGGGTTAAATCATTATCCAACAATAAAATATGAAATTCCATTAAAATCCATAAGAAAATCCTGATTTAAATTACAATTTACAATACCCATGCCTAAACAAGCTTTCAAAGGATCATGCATATTCCAACCTTCAAAGTTCCAATGCAAAATATGGTAATTGAATTTAAATAGCCTTAAAATCAACATTTAAAACTCAGCCTACAACGCAATTGAAACAAATCACCCATCAATTAAAAGACCCATTTACAAAGAAAGCTAAATTCATCAAAATTGAAGAAATGGATTTTGGGTCTTCATGGTTGAAAGGAGAACGATGAATCAATCCCACATACCTGAGATAATCACGAAGTACAACAATAATTTAAAGAAGAATCAACGTTTCCCCTTGATCCCCAAGCTAGCCTTTAATGGAGGTTGAGAGTAATTTGAAAGAAATTGAATTGAATGGGAGAGAATGGGGCTTTAATCAGGGGTTTTAGGAGGGTTTAAAATTATTACAACGACCCTAAGTTTAATTAAAATTATAATTAAACTATTAATGAAATGCGGAAAAAAAACTGGACACAATCGTCGATGGTACATTACAAGGATCGTGTAGTGACTCACGGTCCGTAAGTCCCTTCTGTGAAACCATACTTGGAACAACAAATAATAAATCCCTGGGGCAATTCTCTAGACCTCCACACGGACAGGCCTCACGAGCCATGAGGCCTCACACAGACTGTGAGCTGGTCCGTGGAGCCATACTTGGCTCGGAGTCCTGGTCCATGGCCCATGCTGCTCACTAGAACACTCCACGGACTGGGCTCACGGGCCGTGAGTTCCCAAATGGTTTGTGGGCCCTCTCGTGGTCCACTGCCATAGCCAAATTCCTCCTTCCCTTTTCCATAATGTTTTCCCTGCACAGGCGGTCCCACTATAAAGGTCATAACTTCCACATTTGAACTTTGAATTGACTGAAACTAAGTGCGTTGAGAAGGTAACTCAAAGATATTCAATTTGATAGGTCGTGGCTCACACATTTCATATCGTCCCAATAGATACGACCGTTTATAGTCAACACATCCACAAGATACCAAACAAAAATTTAACCAATACAAATTCTTCCAAGATGGTCATGCAAGAGAGACTCAGGAAACTCATAAACTACCCAAGACTACCTCAAATCAGCTCTGAACCAGTAACGCAAGAGTCAGAAATTTTTGGGTTGTTACAAAAAGTTTCTATGAGTCAAAAATGGCATCAAATGAAACCCTCACCTATGGCCTGTAAGTTGGACCATGACTCATAAACGAGGTCTCGTAGTCTGTTTCGACAAACTTTTTAAAGGGATAATTCTGACCTTTCCTATTATTTAATGTCTATACTATGTCATTTTAGCCTATAATAAGCCCCATTCAAGCCTTATACACCCTCAAGCCCTACCACTCCAACCTATTCTCTCAAAACCTAAGTCCCAAAAATCCTCTTAAGTTCTCCAAGGTTTCAAGAAGAAGAAAATAAGAAAGGTTTTTGGATTTTCTCAAATCCAAGTACAATTTTCCTCGATTAAATCACTAACGTATGCGAGTTTTGATTAATGAGGACCTTTCCTCCACTAAGCTAGCCATTCCCTCTCTTTTTTATTTTCTTCAATTATGATATTGCATGGTGATTTTGTGAACTTTATCATATGGAGATAATATGGAGTATTTTATGATGGTCCATCCTTATGCATTATTTTGAAGTGAAATACCATGTGAAAGTTATAATAGTCCATCCTTATACATCACTTGTTTTATCTATAGTCCTACAGCTCAAAAGATTATGACCACCAAAAGAATCATCTCAAAAGTAAATAAAAGATAAAGTTATGTTGTTTTTGATAGGAGGTAGCCCAAGGGGTTGAAGAATCACCTAACCAGGGTCGATCCTATCTCGGGGGAAGCCCAAGGGGCAAGGAAATCCCAGGCAGGGTCGATCCCAATATAGATTTCAATGATTAGTTGGTCATTTGTATTATATGTTGTGCACAGATTATATAGTAAATAAAGGTAAATTCACATAAAAAACATAAAGAACATGCTTCCACAATATGACTAAAGGTGGTCTCTCATTCTTGCACCAGTTCATGGTTTCATTTGAGTTTTTATTTCACATATAGTACTTTGTTCCTTATATATTCAGTATATTATCTCGTAGTACACCCCTCTCGAGGGACTGGCATTTTATATTGCAGGTATAGGAACTAGTAGATCTCCCTAGTAGGAGTACAGGACATTCAGTTGCCATTATTAGGCTCCAGGTTGCTTTAGAGCTTTTGGTGTCTAGAGCTTATATTTTTTATTGTATAGTAGTTAGTACTGAGGTGAGGCCTGTCTCGACCCTTATTAGATAGTTTTTATTATCTAGAGGCTTTGTAGACTATGTAAAGTAAAGTGTGACATGTCTTGCATTTTAGGCATCATGGCTCTAACGGCCTAGTCATATGTATTTTCTTTTGGCTTGTTATTACTATCTACTTTCCTAAAGGCATATTGAGTGTGGAGAACCCTTATAATGTTCATAGATAGTTCATGATTACAGGTTGGTTCTCCCGAGCCTTGTTGGCAGCGGGTTCTAGTCTGCCTTAATCGGATTTTGGGCATGACAGAAGTGGTATCAGAGTGGGTCATCCTAGGGAGTATACAAAGTCGTATCTATGTAGATTCTTGCTTATGGATATGTTGTGCACCACATTTATAAGTAGGAGGCTACAGGGCATTTAGGAGTTGTTACTCTTTTTTAATTCTTTAAATCATGCCATAGAGCCAAATATTGTAGGTAGATTGTGTCTGACCTCTAAATTGTTTTGTACAACAAGTATGCTAGAAACAAGGAAAAGCAAAGGCAAAGGAAAGGAGGTGGAAGTGGTAGTTGGTGTACCTAGTCGGGTTAGACAACGAAGTGAGGCCTAAGACGAGTCTATGTCATTGAAATTTCCAACTCCTTCATCTCTTGATATACTAGGAAGTAGTGAAACTCCCCTAGAACCACCTACCGATGCTACCATTCAGGAACTGAGAAATGTAGTCCAACTGTTGACATGTATAGTTATGGGCCAAGGTCAAAGACAAGAAAGACCAGTTACAGGTGTAGATGGTGCAGGTAGGGCAACCAGCACGAGGTACATGATTTTCTTCATTTAGACCTTCCATCATTCACTGGGTCAGATCCCAATGAAGATCCACAAGACTTCATCAATCAGATCTAACGCACTTTGGATATTATGCACATAAGTGGTACAGAAGTTGTTGAGGTTGCAACATATATATTAAAGGGTATGGCTATACTATGGTATGAAGCTTGGATGCAATCTAAGGGTATAGATGCACCTCCAACTACTTGTAAGGAGTTCAAAGAGGCATTTCTCATCCATTACCTGCCATTAGACATCCGAGAGGCCCAGGTAGATCAGTTCCTAAAATCTCTACCAAGGGAATATGAGTGTCAGGGAGTATAGTCTTCAATTTAATTCCCTGGCTAGGTATGCTCCTAATATAGTTACTACATTGACAGATAAAGTTCATTGATACATGGATAGGTTGGATTCATATCTGGATAGAGACTGCACCATTTCTTCTTTGAATAAAGATATGGATATATCAAGGATGCAAGCTTTTGCACAAAAATTGGAGGATCAAAGGCCAAGAAGAAGGGCACAAGAGTTAGAAAGGGGATAGTCCAAGAGGGCTAGATCTATATGGCAGTTTACACTATCCCAAGGTGAGTTTAGGCCTCAGGTTTCAAATAGGCCACCTAGGCCATAATCCTCCTACTCAGCAGCCAGTGCTCCACCACAACCACAAGGGCCTAGAAGTAATTAGTTTAGGCAAAGAAGTGAAGGCTAAGGTGCACGGACAGTGGGTTATTCAGTAAGCCAACAAATGCCTCTTATGTGTCCTTGCAGATAATGTAAGAGGAGCTATTTAGGAACATGTCATGTGGGTACAGATGCTTATTATTAGTGTAGGGTTCTAGGGCATATAATAAGAGATTGCCCAAGAATACGCATGGGTGATATAGCACAACCTACCAGATTAGCTATTGCATCATCATCATCCGTGCCTCTATTGGGTAGAGGTCAGCAAGTTCCTACAGGTCATGGTAGAGGTGTTATAGGGGCATCTAGTTCTAGTGGGGTCCAAAACCATACCTATGCTCTAGGGACTCGGCAGAACTTGGAAGCTTCACCAGATGTGGTTACAGGTACATTTTCTATCTTTTCTCATAATGTATATGCATTGATTGACCCTAGTTCTACACTATCATATATCACTCCACTAGTTGTTGGGAAGCTTAAGAGAACACCTAAATTATTGAACAAACCATTTGAAGTGTCTACGCCAATTGGTGAATCTATTATGGCTAAAAGAGTCTATTACAACTGTGTAGTAACTATTTGCGAACGTGACAAGTTGGATGACTTTATTGAGTTAGAAATGGTGGAATTTGGTGTTATAATGGGTATAGATTGGTTGGCTTCTTGCTATGTCACCATGGATTACCGAACTAAGAAAGTGTACTTCCACTTTCCGAATGAGGGTGGTCTTTGAATGGAAAGGGAATGTTGGGGCACCAAAGGGTAAGTTTATTTCTTATTTTAAAGCAAGGAAAATAATTTCAAGGGGATATATATGTCATCTTGTTAGAGTGAGGGATGTGGAGATGGAATCACCAACTATTCAATTTGTTCTAATAGTGAATGAACTTGTTGATGTGTTTCCTAAAGAGCTTCCAAGTTTACCTCCAGAACGAGAAGTAGATTTTGGTATTGACTTACTTCTAGGTACTCAATCTATCCCTATTCCTCTATATAGAATGGCCCCAAGAAAATTACGTGAATTAAAGGAGCAATTAAAAGTCTTATTGGAGAAGGGTTTTATAAGGCCTAGTATGTCCCCTTGGGGTGCACCAATGTTATTTGTATGTAAGAAGGATGGTACATTGAGAATGTATATCAATTATTGACAATTAAACAGGGTTACAATTAAGAATAAATATCCCCTCCCAAGGATTAATAATTTATTTGATTAGTTACAGGGTATCAAATACTTTTCAAAAATTGACTTGTGATCAGGTTATCACCAAGTGAGGGTGAAGGAGAAAGATATACCTAAGATAGCTTTCAGCACACGTTATGGTCACTTTGAATTTCTTGTTATGCCATTTGGGCTAACAAATGCACCGACAGTTTTTATAGATTTGATGAACAGGATATTCAAGCTGTTCTGGGATATATTTGTAATAGTATTTTTAGATGATATTTTGGTATATTCAAGATCAGAATAGGACCATGAAAATCACTTACGACAGGTATTACAAGTTCTTTGTGATCGGCAGTTGTACGCCAAAATTTTCAAATATGAATTTTTGTTAAAATCAGTGGAATTTTTGGGTCATATTGTATCCGATGAAGGAATAAGGGTTGATTCACAAAAGATAGAGGTCGTGAAAGATTGGCCAAGGCTAATAACACCCACGGAAGTTCGAAGCTTCCTAGGGTTGGCAGGTTATTACAAAAGGTCCGTTGAAGATTTTTCTTCTATTTCTACACCTTTAACTAAGTTGACACACAAGAGGGAAAAGTTCCAATGGAATGATGTATGTGAAAGGAGTTTCCAAGGGTTTAAAAGCAGGTTAACTTTTGCACCTATGCTAGTGCTTCCAGAAGGCACAGAGGGGTATACAGTGTACTATGTTGCTTCAGGAGTTCGCTTGGGGTGTGTACTGACATAACATGGTAGGGTAATTACTTATTCCTAGAGATAACTGCGATCGCATAAGAAAAACTACCCAACACATGATCTTGAGCTAACAACGATTGTATTTGTTTTAAAACTATGGCACCATTATTTGTATGGGGTTCACATTGATGTATATATCGACTATAAGAGCCTGCATTATATCTTTAAGCAGAAAGATTTAGATTTGAGGCAGCGGAGATGGCTAGAGCTAATAAAGAATTACAATGTCGATATATTATATCATCTAAGTAAGGAAAATGTGGTAGTCGATGCTTTAAGTCGTAAGAAAATCATGAGTACTAGTGATCAGAATAGGGTAGAGCAAGGGATGACTATGGATCTACGTCAACTAGCCAGTTTGGGAGTTTGCCTTCTTCAAACTCCAAAGAAAGGGATTATTATGCATAATGTTGCAGAGTCTTCATTGATAATTGAGGTGAAGGAGAAGTAGTTCAACAATCCTATGCTATAACACCTTAAGCAAAAAGTAATTCAAGGTATGATGAAAGGATTTGAGCTTACACACAATGTTGTACTTTATTGTCAAAATAGATTATGTGTGTCTGATATTAATGAACTAAGACGAAGGATAACGGACGAATCATATCATTCAAGATATTTCATCCACCTAGGATCAACTAAGATATATCATGATCTAAACGGAATGTTTTGTTGGGGAGGCATGAAGAAGGACCTTGCAGAATTTATGGCTCAATGCCCAAATTTCAAAGAAGTCAAAGTAGAGCACCAAAAATCAGGAGGTTATATGTAATGTATAAAGCTCCCAACTTAGAAGTGGGATATGATCGACATGGATTTTGTTACTGGATTGCCACACTAATCTCATAAATTTGACTCTATATGGGTAATAGTCAATAGACTCACAAAGTCAGCACACTTCCTACCAGTTAAGAGTGATTATATAGCTGAAGAATATGCAAAGTTATACCTCAAAGAGATAGTTAGGATACATGGGCTCCCAATCTCTATTATATCTGATCAAGGAGCTAAATTCACCGCAAAGTTTTGGAATTCCTTCCAAAGAAGTTTAGGAACACAAGTAAATTTGAGTACAGCTTTTCATCCTCAGACAGATGGTCAAGCGGAACGCACCATTCAAACACTTGAAGATATGTTGTGAGCTTGTGCATTGGAATTCAAGGGTATTTGGGTGGACCATTTTCCACTTATTGAATTTTCCTATAATAATAGCTACCATTCAAGCATCAAAATGGCACCATATGAGTCCTTGTATGGAAGGAAATGTAGGTCGCCGATTGGATGGTTTGAAGTGGGTGAAACCACCTTTCTTGGTCCAGATCTAGTCCAACAAGCCATGGGAAAAGTTATAGTGATACAACAATGGCTAGAAATAACCCAAAGTTGTCACAAATCATACGAAAATGCTAGGAGGAGAGAGTTAGAATCCTCAGCAGGATATTGGGTATTCTTGAAGATATCTCCGATGAAGGGGGTTATGAAATTTGGTAAGAAGGGGAAACTAAGCCCACTTTACATAGGGCCATATAAAATTATTAAGAGGTTTGGATGGGTTGCATATGAATTAGAGCTGCCCTAGGAGCTTTCAATGGTTCATCCAATTTTTCATGTCTCAATGCTTTGAAAATGTATAGGTGACCCATCTCGTATAATGCTCATTGAAGATGTGAAAGTTACAAAAGATCTCACCTATGAAGAGGTACCTATTGCTATTCTAGATCATCAAGTAAAAAAGCTAAGGAATAAAGAAATAGCTTCAGTAAATATACATTGGAGGAACCAACAAGTAGAAGAGATAATGTGGGAAGCTAAGGAAGCTATGAAATCTAAGTACCTTTATCTATTTGAAGCTAAGGAAGAAGTCCAAGGAACATAATTGGAGCATTATTAGGTAAGTGAGCTTGAAATATTTGTTATGTTGTCAAGGGTTTATTTAAAGGAAGGTTTGCACTTGTTTAAGTTATTCAATTAGGCTAAAATTCTTGGACGAATGTCCCTAAGGGAGGAGGATGTAATACCCCACATCTTACGTGTACTAGTTTTGTGTATATGGAACATGATATACCTTAGTAAAATGAGCACCAATTTTTAGAAGTGCTTAAATTTTAGAGTAGAGGGTTATATTTATGTCGAATGCTTAAGATGAGAGATTGTAGAGAAGTTTTAAGTCAAATTAAAGAGGTTGTGGCCTTAAAAGGAGGGAATCACCTGTGTGCTTAGCTTAAATGTGCTAGGTAGATGGAGAAGAATAATTCATCCATGAGTGAACTCACTTGAGACCCAAAAGTTAGTAAAAAGAAAAGGAAACGGAGACGAGGCCCAACCTCAAATGTTTCTAAGTTCGATAAAAAATAAAGACCAAGTTAAGGGTGTAATTTAATCATGTGGTCTAGCATTATGAAAGAACAATATTTACATCCCGAGATGAATAGAAAAAAGGCTAAAGTATATTAACAATCTACTTGAATATTTGGGCCCAAATTAAGTGAAGGACAAAGATAAAAATGGGCACCTAAGGCCCATTGAATTGGAGCCCCTTAAGGCCCAAATGAAAGGAAAGAATAGTACATCACTCCCTTGATCAAATAAGTCTTAAAATAGTGTATAAATTCCGCCAAGATGGGTCCATATAAAAGGGATACAAACCAGCAATTTAAGTCAATTTAACACGGCCAAAAATTAGATTTCTTTCAAAGTTTTCTCTTTGCTCTCTTTTCACTTTGTAAATCAATCAAAGTAAAACCTTATGGTTCTTGAGCAGGACCTGATCCTTAAAGGCTAAGGTATGTAAAAATACCTATGGTTTTAGTATATTGTTCCTTGGAAAATAAGAGAGATATGTTGGTTATGTTGTATCAGAAATATTGGACAACATGTGTTCAAATATTGTTGCTCACTTTTTGGTTGATGAGGGACTCTTCTCTTGTTGGTTGACTTTATTATGAAGGAAAATTTACTTTTTAACATGTTTTAGTTCAAAAATGATATGCCAAGGTTGTTGTACTATTTTTTTTTTCCTTAATGATGAGTTCATTTATGTTATTTTGAATGTGCTTTCGTAGGGATTTGTGGGCTGATACGTGGGGACTGTTGTCTCACGTCTCCCATTGTAACGACCTAAAACTTTTCAAACTTCTTAATGGTTAGTCTTGTATAGTGTTGGATAGTTTATGGATGAATTTTGGTAGCGATGGGTTGTATTTAAATGGCAAGATTCAAAACAGACCTTTTGGTGAGGTTGGGAAGCCGTTTGGGCAGTGTAATTTGAGAGATCATAGATTTTGGTATGGGATGAACTGTCTGCTATTATATATATCAAATTGAAGCTCGTTGAGTTATCTTCGCAACGCAACTGGTTTCACTCAATTCAAAGTTTGTATGATAAAGTTATGGCCAAAATGGTGAGACTGCCCGTAATTGGAAGGACACTGGAAATAACGTTCTGGAAATGGGTTAAGGACCGGAACACGGATCATTTTCTAGCCCACAGTCCGTGAGGGTGTCCTTGGAGAGTTCCAGTGAGCTCCCAAGGGTTGGGGGTCAAGCCATGAGCCAAGGCAAGTCTCACGGACCACCCCACGACCCGTGAGCCACTTCACGGGCCGTGAGGGGTTCCGTGGAGTGGGCAAGAGAGTGGTCCAACTTTTGGGGCTGGAATGTGGTCCAAGTGTGGATCCACGGACCAGTACACGGTTCCTGTGCAGCCACACGGTCTGTGAGTTCCTCCGTGAAGTGTTCCAGAAAGTCCCCCGAGAGTTCAAGTTGAAGACGAGTTCAAGTGTTGTCATATTGACTGGTACACGGTCCGTGTACCTGAAGACAACCAACTAGAGCCTTCCATGTGACACTGTGTTTCAGGGGTTAGTCTGTTTCATTAATGGTAATTTCGTAAATTGGCTTAATCCTATGACTCTTTTAACTCCCCTAAAGTCTCCTAAACCCCTAAA
>JBCEWC010011541.1:0-16603 GCA_038996855.1 Solanum aculeatissimum | reverse complement strand
GTTCTTAGGATCTTCAAGGATGAAAGAGGATCCTTGAATCAAGTCCCACATACCTTAATTCCACCAACAATTTGCAAACATGATTCCACTAACAACATCCCCATATCTTTAGTCCAAAGCCCCAAAATCCCCTAGACTCAATTGTTAGTTGTTATGTTTACGTGCTTCTAAACCAATGATGTGTGTGATGATGCTATGATGGCTTGATCGAGGAATCTCGGGATCTCCTTCACTATGTCAAATCAAGGCCCTACTCTCAAGCCGTGATAAATATGGTATCAAAGCCCTATGTTTGTAAATGATCCTCGGAGTCCAACATGTCGCATCAATTAGAGTCTTGTTCATGGGTGTGATGCGCGCCATACCTATGAATGAGAGACTATGACAATGTTTTAGGAATTTTCTCCCTTCATTGTCCCTTATGTCGTGCTGTGAGCTGTTTTGAAAAGTTTTCTGAAATGGAGAATTCTTGTTAATCTTTCAGAAGATGGCTCCTAGAATAGCTCACTTTCCAAGACAGGCTCTTGATCATGAGGAACAAGCCCCTTGTGATCCTGTGAAGGAACAAGTGACTCACGTTGGATTTTGGATTGTGGTGTCTATGTTGTCTTAAATAGTGGCTAATCAAGCCCGACCAACAAATCCCATGAATTGTGGCACTCCAACATCTAGGGTGAGGGACTTTACTCGGATAAACCCTCCAGAATTCCTTAGTTCGAAGGTTGATGAGGATACCCAAGAGTTCATTGAGAGCTCACAAAGGTGTTGACTATCATGGGTGTCAGTTCTAAGGAGAAGGCTGAGTTAGTTGTGTATTAGTTGAATAATGTGGATCAAGTGTATTATAGTCAGTAGTTAGTAGAAAGGACTGAAGATGTTAAGGTTGGTTAGGAAGAGTCCAAGATGGCGTTTTGTAGACTATTATTCCCTCTTGAACTTCAAAAAGCCAAGATGACTGAATTTATCAATATTTGGCAAGGTAGCAAGTCTGTGAGGGATTATTCCCTCACGTTCACTAAGCTCCATAAGTATGCTCCCACGTTAGTGGTGGACCCTCATGCAAGGATGTAGAAATTCATTTCCGGTGCCTTTGATTTAGTTGTGAAAGAGTGTCATACCGCCATGCTTATTTGGGACATGGATATCTCAAGGCTTATGACTTATGCCGAATAGATTGAGGGTGAAAAACTCAAGGAGAGGAGGGTGAAGGAATCGAAGAGGGACCAGTTTGATGGTGGGTTCGCTAACTCTAAGGATGGTGGCGGATTTGGTCGATTCCAACAAAGTCAAGGTTCAAATACGAAGTTTGCTAACCAAAGGATGCCTCCTCCTAAGGTACAAGTTGGGGGTGGTCCATGAGCTCTCTGTTGTGGCCAGTTTGGGGGTAGCCATTTGGGTGAGTGTAGGAAGGCTTCTGGTGCTTGCTATGGGTGTGAAAGCATAGATCACAAAATATTCGGCTGTCCAAAGAACAAGAAGAAAGATCAAGTGGCTCCGGGTGGTCAAGGGCAGCCGAAAGCTCAAACGGGTGGTGCTCCTAGGAATAATAGGTTTTATTCTCTTCATGCCCGACAAGAGGTGGCTGAGGTTCCATATGTCATGAATGGTATGTTAAAATTCTTTGATTTTGATGCTTATGCTTTACTTGATCCGGGTGTGAATTTATCTTTCGTGACTCCTCTGTTGGCTATTAAATTTGGTTTGAGTCCTAAAACTTTGAGGGAACCATATTTAGTGTATACTCCCGTGGGTGAGTCAATCATTTCCCAAAAAGTGTATCGGGGTTGTCCTATTTCTGTGTTGCATAAAGTTTTCCCCGGCGATCTAGTAGAGCTTGAGATATATGACTTCGATGTTATTCTTGGGATGAATTGGTTGCATGCCTCATATGCCTCAGTTTATTGTAGAACTAGGAAAGTTAAATTCCAACTTCCTGAGGAGCCCATGATAGAATGGAAGGGTACTGATTTCGTGGTTTGAGGTCGGTTTATTTCCTATCTCAAAGCCCAGAGAATGATTTTCAAGGGATGCATCTATCATATTGTGAGGGTTAGAGACGTGGAGGGCGAGTCACCGACGATAGAATCGATTTCAGTGGTTAATGAATTTCTCAATGGGTTTTCTGAAGACTTGACTGATATTTCTCTCGATAGAGAAGTGGATTTTGGCTGAGATCTCCTTCCAGATACTCAAACTATTCCATTCCTCCTTACCATATTGCTCCAGCTGTACTAAAGGAGTTAAAGGAATAGTTGAAGGACTTGTTGGAGAAGGGTTACATTAGACCAAGTATTTCATCTTCGGGTGCTCCTGTGTTGTTTGTGAGGAAGAAGGATGGTTCATTCTAAATGTGTATTGATTATCGATAGTTGAATAAGGTGACTATCAAGAATAGGTACCCATTGCCCATAATCGATGACTTATTTAATCAACTCCAAGTAGCTACTCATTTCTCCGAAATAGATCTTCATTCGGGTTACCATCATTTGAAGGTAAGGGAGTGTGATATTCCAAACACGACTTTATAGACCCATTATGGGAATTTCGAGTTTATGTTGATGTCATTTGGGTTAACTAATGCTCCGACAGTTTTTATGAATTTTATGAATCAGGTATCAAACTATTCCTTGACAATTTTGTGGTACTGTTCATTGATGACATCTTGATTTACTCCCAAAGTGAGCGGGAGTATATGGATCACTTGAGGTTGGTGCTTCAAACCTTGAGGGAGAAGCAGTTTTATGGAAAGTTTAGCAAGTGTGAGTTTTTGTAGGGAGAAGTTGCATTCCTTGGTTACGTGGTGTCATGTGATGGTATTAAGGTTGATCCTAAGAAGACCGAAGTAGTGAAGGATTATCCTAGCCCATTGACCCCATCAGATATTCAAAGTTTCCTTTGGCCGGTTACTATTGGAGATTTGTCGAAGCATTTTCTTCTGCTGCATCCCCATTGACTAAGCAGACCCAGAAAAAGGCTAAGTTTGTGTGGTCAAGTGAGTGTGAAAAGAGTTTTCAGACTTAGAAGGATCGGCTCACATCGGCTCCTGTTTTGACTTTGCCCACTTGTTTAGGAAGGTTTGTGGTGTATTATGATGCTTGCGAATTGGGTAGGGATGTGTAGTTATGTAACATGCTAAGGTGATAGCTTATGCATCTCGGAAATTGAAGGTGCATAAGGAAAATTATCTGACCCCTGATCATGAGTTGGTGGCGGTGGTGTTTGCTTTAAAGATTTGGAGACACTACTTGTGTGGGGTTCACGTTGATGTCTTCACCGATCACAAAAGTTTGCAATATGTGTTCACACAAAGGGATCTAAACTTGAGACAATGAAGATGGTTGGAACTTCTCAAGAATTATGACATGAGTGTTCTTTATCATCCCAACAAGTCCAATGTCGTGGTGGATGCCCTTAGTAGGCTATCTATGGAAAGTGTATCGCATGTGGATGAAGGGAAGAAGGAGATATTAAGGGAAATACACCGTTTGGCTAGATTGGATGTTTGGTTGACCGACTCGGAAGAGGGTGGTATTCTTGTTCAAAGAGGATCCGAGTCTTCGGTAGTGGTTGATGTTAAGGCAAAGAAACATTTAGACCCTTCCTTGGTTAAGTTAAAGAAGTTGGTTTCCGAAGGAAAAATAAAGGTTTTCTCCCAAGGGGGAGATGGTGTGTTATGGTATCAAAACAGATTGTGCGTTCTGGATGTTGGCGGCCTTAGAGAGGTCATTATAAGTGAAGCTCAAAATTCCTAATATTTTATTCATCTGGGATCTACTAAGACGCATCAGGATTTAAGAGAATTGTATTGGTGGCATGGCATGAAGAAGGACATAGCCAAGCTTGTGTCGAAATGTCCGAATTACCAATAAGTGAAGTTGGAACACCAAAGGCCCGACGGGTTGGTGCAAGATATTGAAATTTCTACTTGGAAGTGGGAAGATGTGAATATGGACTTCATAGTTGGGTTACCCCATACTCGCAAATGATTTGACTCGATATGGGTTGTTGTTGACCGAATGACTAAGTCAACACACTTCTTATCGGTGAAGACTTCTTATAGTGCCGAGGACTATACTAAATTGTACATTCGGGAATTGGTAAGGTTGTATGGTGTACCAAGGTCTATCATATCTAATCGTGTCACTCAATTTACTTCTCACTTTTGGAGGTCATTTCAAAGGGGACTTGGTACTAAGATCAAATTAAGCACGACGTTTCATCCCAAAACCGATGGACAAGCCGAGGGGACAATTCAACCCTTGGAGGATATTCTAAGCGCTTGTCTGTTAGAGTTTAAAGGAAATTGGGATGATCACCTATCTCTTATCGAATTTGCCTACAATAATAGTTTCCATACTAGTATTAGTATGGCTCCGTTCAAAGCGTTGTATGGTAGGAGGTGTAGATATTCGGTGGGAAGGTTTGAAATATGTGAGGCGGCGTTGTTGGGCCCAGACTTTGTTATTGAAGCCATAGAAAAGGTGAAGTTGATTAGGCAGAGGTTGAGGATGGCTCAAAGTCGTCAAAGGTCCTATTCGGATTTTAGAAAGAGAGACCTCAAATTTCATGTGGGTGATTGGATTTATGTTAAAGTGTCTCCCATGAAAGGCATCATGCATTTTAGCAAAAGGGGCAACTTAAGCACTCGGTACGTCGGACCCTATGAGGTGGTTGAACGAATTGGCAATGTGGCTTATAGGTTGTATTTACCTTTGGGGAAGAGTTTTATTCATTCGGTGTTCCATGTTTTGATATTGAGGAAATTGATTGGTGACCCTAAGACAATTACACCTTTAAAAGTGTGACGGTTGAGGAGAATTTGACTTATGAAGAGATACTGATTGAGATCTTGGATAGGCAAGTCAAGAGACTTCACAACAAGGAGGTAGATTCGGTCAAGGTACTTTGGAGAAACCAACAAATGGAGAGCGCTACGTGGGAAGCGGAGTCGGACATGATGGAGCGATATCCTTATATTTTCAAATCTATTCAAGGCTAAGGTACTAGGTCCTACATCTCTTTACGATTGGTCCTAATTCTTTAATTCTTGAGTTTCATGACATTGCACGCATACATGAGCACGAAAATAATTTAAATAATGTCTTGACATGAGTTTTGAATGGTCTTTGAATTTATGCATGATCAGTTATGAGTTGTGTGATAATGTTTTTGCTTGATTGAATCCTTCAAACCTTGCTCTAGTCCATTCGAGGACGACTGTTCCCAAGGGGGAGATGATATAATGACCCAAACATTTTTGGACTTCGTAGTGGTTGATTAGGGTCTAATGGAACCTATTTTGGTTGGCTAGTGACCATCATGGATCATACTTATGTGGCCATCCCAAAAAGAATCACGTTGGTTAAGTTTGCTTGATATTTTATGGAGAGTACTAACTTTGAATAGCTATATCTCTTGGTACGGGATGAGCTGTATGGACTATGACCTATCAAAATAAAGCTCTTCAAGTTATCTTCGCAACATAATTAGTTTCACTTGAATTGGAGTTTGTATGTGGATGTTAATGCCATTATAGTGGGATTGTCTGTTCTCAAAAGTATTTTGGTAAGGGAGGGCCAATGTTGGCTAAGATAGGGCCACACGTAAGGACAACGGACCGTGTGAGTGTTCACAAGTCGTGAGCCCGTCTGTGGGTTGATCCAGAAAGTGGTCTAGGTGATGGACCGAGGATCGGAACCAAGTGAGGCTCCACGGATCCCTTCACGGTCCGTGTGATGCTTCACAGTTTGTGAGGGCACCCGTGGAGTAGTCTAGAGAGTTTCTTTGAACGTGGGCCAGGACTCCGAGCCAAGTGAGGTGCCACAGACCACTTCACGATCCCTGTATAGTCTCACGGCCTGTGAGCCAGTCCATCAAGTGGTCCAAAAAGTTTCCAAGGCTTGCAAGCCAAGTCCGTGACCAAGTGTGTCCAAACGGTCGAGTTCATGGACCGTGGACCATTGTACGGTCCGTGTAGATGCTCTGAGACTCTAGTTCCTAGTTATTTTATCTGTTTCATTAATAGTGTATTTGTATTTTTAAATGATCTTAGGGTTGTTTAGTCCTTTTAAACTCTCCTAAAACCCCTAAATTGCACCCTAATTTCCCTCATTCATTCAATCTCTTGAATCTCTCCAAACTATTCTCTCAATTTTCTCTCAACCTCCATTGAAGAAAATCAAGGAAACTTGGGGAAATTGGATTCTTCTTAAAATTCTTCTTATCCTTCTGGAGTAATTAAAGGTATGTGAGATTGATTAATGGTTATTCTTTCAACCATGAAGACCCAAAACCTCCTTTTCAATATTGATGAATTTTGACTTCCATTGAAATTGGGTCTTTATATTTATGAATGTTTTGTTTCAATTAAGTGTGGGTTGTAGACATTTATTGATTTCAAAGTGAATTGAGCCCCTTATTGATGATTTCCATTGATTTATGATGTTTCAATATGCATGTCCTCTTAGTTCTTCAATTCAAGCATGGGTATTAATGATTTTTTTAATAAATTGATGCTTTCACTGTGCTTTGGATATGAATTTCTTGTATTGATGATTTAAATGATGCTATCCCATACCCATGCTACTCTTGATCGTCCATGCATTGAATTCTTGAGCATGAAAGGTTTATGATGATGAAACTCTTGATAAAGGCTTGGCCCTAATGATATGATATGTTATGGAAATGACTAAATGTGATCACATAAAGTCTATGTTATGGCTCTTTGAGAAATTATGGGTGTTTACACTATTATGATATGATATGCTATGATGATGCATGATATGATATGTTGCGTAACTAAGCTACTCCTATTGCATTAATCCTGGAAAATGGCTTCTGGAAACTCTTGTTCACTTTTGAGCCTAATTATGGAAAGACTTGAATTATGATTTGGCAAACAACCCAACTATGCATTGTATTGAACGAAAGGTCAAATCTCCATTTTGAAGGCTTGTGTATGTATATATATTCTTGTGGGATTAGACTTAGCACCAAGGGATTGGATTCGGGATGGACTATCTTCAAGGGTCCATACTCTTTTCTGTCAAACCATGTGCCCCCATGGGTTATCTTCCTTGATGGGATTGACTTGCTATGTATCCCCTAGTTTAAGGGTTGACTAGGGATCTACCTGGCAAGTAGTCCAATTCCAAGTAGTAGCTCTATTGGTCTCTCATGTTGTCGGTTGAGGTCACATCCCCACTATGATATGTATGTACGTTTGCATTTCATGCATCACGACTTGACATGGCATATTATTATGATATAAATCCCTTTGTGTATGTGCACTCCTTTCCATACCATGTGTGCCTTGTCATCTAGCCTTGTCATAGGATCATGTGCATGTGCATGTCATACAAGCATACTTAGTGCATTATATGTGTTAACCCATACTCTTTGTCTACATATTCTAATCATGTAAGGACCAGAGATGATTTCCTTCCACCGTAGGACGTTTAGCGGAGACTTGAAGTGCTGCTTGTTGTGAGCCCTATACTCCAAGGGTAATACCCAATTTCATCTACCTTATGTCTTTAGTTTATTTTCCTTTTTACTTATGACTTGAGGGTGAGCCCGTAATATGTTGAGGCCCCATCTCATCTTGTGTAAAGACATTGTTAGACATATCAAACTCTATTAAATGTTTTTCTATGTATTATTTGAAATGATATGACTACTTATGTTCGGCAATGGCTCCTTATATTATGCTTTCGTTTCTACTTATGTTAATGTGATTGTTGGATTGGGAATGTACTTGTGTGGAAAGTCCCTAACCCTTCTTGCCCCCATAGCTTGAGTCATATTTACCCGCCCCTTAGAACGTAATTTCTATGTGCTATGTGATTCATGCTTATCCCATTCCCGGTAACATCCCTAGAGCTTGAGTCGAAAGCCCCGGAATCCCCTAGACTTATGTGTTTGTTATTATGTTAATGCGCTTCCGAACCGATGAGGTGTATGATGATTCTATGATGGCTTGATCGAGGAATCTCGGGTTCTCCTTTTCCATGTCACATCAAGGACCTACTATCGGGTGGTAGCAACCTCGATACACCTTACGGGCAACAACAGATTCACCCACTGGAGTACAAACTGTGTAAGGTTCGCTCAAAGTCTCAAGACTCTTACAAAATTTAACAGCCAACAGAGGAGTCACAAAAGATAAATTCTACCCTTGATCAAGTAAGCATAAGCATCAAAATCAAAGACTTTTAACATACCAGTCACCACATTCGGAGCTTCATCCACCTCCTGTCGGACATGAAGAGCATAAAACCTATTTTTCCCGGGGGAACCACCTTCCTGAGCTTTAGATTGTCCTTGTCCACCTGGAGCCACCTGATCTTTCTTGGATTTCCTCGGGCAATCAGATACCTTATGGTTCATACTTCCACAGCCGAAGTAAGCACCTGAAACCTTCCTGCTTTCACAAACATGGTTTCCTCCACACTGGCTGCAACAGGGACGCCGTAGACCACCCCCAACTTGTACCTTAGAGGGAGGAAGTCTTGGGTTACCAAACATCATTTTCGAACCTTGTCCCTATTGGAAGCGACCAATTCCACCACCACTCCTAGAGTTTGAGAACCCACCATCAAACCAGACCCTTTTAGAGTCATTCACCCTCCTCTCCTTATGTTTCTCTCCCTCGATCTGTTCAGCATAAGTCATGTGCTTGGAGATGTCTATTTTCCGAATGAGCATGGTGGTGCGACATTTCTTTACTACAAAATAAGAATTCCCAGATATAAACTTGTGCATCCTTGCAAGGGGATCCGCCACTAGAGAGGGAGCATACTTCGAGAGCTTGGTGAACTTGAGGAATAGTCCCTCACAGACATGTTTCCTTTCTTGAGATTAATGAATTCTATCATATTGGCTACCCAAAGTTCAAGGGGGAATAAACGATTCAGAAATACAACCTTGGTACCTACAGTCCTCTTAACCAACCACTGGTTGTACCTCACCTGAGCCACACCTTTCAACTGATAAGCAGCCATCTCAGCCTTTTCCTCAGAATTGACATCCAGGACCGTCAACACCTTTATTAGCTCATCAATAAACTCCTGGGCTTCCTCATCGACCTTCAAACCATAGAACTCCAGATGGTTCATCTGGGTGAAGTCTCTCACCCTAGAAACTGGAGTGCTACCATTTGTGGAATTAGTTGGTCGGGCTTGATTAGCGACTATCTGGGCCAATATAGCCACCATGTTCCAAAACTTAGCATGGGTCACTTGCTCTTCCTTAGGCCTAGAAGGTCCTGTTACTCATAGACCGTAGCCTATCTTAGAGGGGAACTCTTTGGGGAGGAATTCTGTGAAAGAGTAACAAGAACGCCTCATTTCAGGAAACCACATAAAATAGTTCACAACACGACATAAGGAACAACGAAGTGAAACAATTCTTAAAAAATTTTCATAGCCCCTTCCTCATAGGTATGACGCGCATCACACCCATGAACAAGACTCTAATCAATGCGGCATGTTGGACTCTTAGGATCATTACAAACCTAGGGCTCTAATACCATCTTTGTCATGACCCATGGACGAGGCCTATGCGTGATATGGCGAAGGAGAACTCAAGAGTCCTCAATCAAGCCATTATAGCATCATCACATGCATTATTAGTCAGGAGGAGCGTAACATAATAGTAAACACGTAAGTCTAAGGGATATCAGGGCTTTGGACTCAAGCTATGGGGATGTTGCCGGGAATGGGATAAGCATGAAACACATAGCACCTAGCAATTACATTCTAAGGGACGGGTAAGTATTACTCAAGTTATGGGGGAAAGATGGGATAGGGACTTTCCACATAAGCACATTCTCATCCGACATATCATGATAGCATAAGGGGAAGCATAATCAAGCATAGTAACAATGGCAAAATATGAAAGTCATAACGTGTCAACAAGCACATAATACAGCGTACAATAGGATTGGAGACATGTATAACACATGCCTCTACATAGGATAAAACGGGGGCCACGACATAACCCGAGCTCACCCTCAAGTCATAAGATAGATAAAACGTAATGAAACATAAGCTAGAAAAAGGTGGGTGTTGCCCTTGGAGGATATGGCTCATCACAAGCAACCGATCCAAGATCTCCACTAGACGTCCAATGGTGGAAGAGTATCATCTCTGGTCCCTACATGGTTAGATCATGTAGACAAAGAGTATGGGTTAGCACATATAATGCACTAAGTTTGCGGGCATGTAATGCACATGAGTATGGTCCTACCAAGTGACTAGATGGAAAGGGCACATATACCTAGGAATAATTATATATAAGCAAAGAAAGATATCATACCAATATTCCATGAAGTGCCATGATGCATGAATGCAAACTACCTATCATAGAGGGGATGTGACCTCTACCGACAACAAGAGAGACCAAGAGAGTCACTACTTGGAATTAGACTACTTGCTAGGTAGATCCCAAGCACCCTATGAACAGGGGTAACAAAGCAAGTCATCTCGTTAAGGGAGAAATCCCATGTTGGCATATGGTTTGACGGAAAGGAGTATGGACCATTGGAGATAGTCTGTCCCGACTATAATCCCTCGGTGCTAAGTCTCATCCCACGGGAATACATATACATATATGAGTTTTCAAGTTGGAGGTTCAATGCTTCAACTCCATACAATGCAAAGCTAGACCAAAAGTCAAATCATATTTTAAGTCCTTCCATAATTAGGCACAAAAGCCAAACAAGAGTATCAATGACCAATTTCAAGATTCAATACACTAGAGTAGCTCATTCTAATCAAGGGAAAATAGTGTAAACACCCAATACACTCAAGGAGCTATAACGAGACAAGATGTGATCACATTCTAGTCAATTCCCATGTCTTACCAATATCAAGTCATAACGTACCAAGAGGGCCAAAACCTTAACAAGAATTTCTCCAATGTCGAGCTTCCATGTATGCATATGTCATGAATGATGAGATGAATGCATGGGCATTAGAGGTTCAATCTAAGTTCAATAATGCATTATGAAATTCATATAAATATCCATGAGAGAGTCCCAATTTAAATTACAATTCAAATTGCCCATGTTTAACAAGCTTTAAGAAACCATGCACATTTAAATCTTTATACTCGCCATGCAAAACATGATAATTGAATTTAAATCATTCTAAAATCCCCATAAAAAATACATCCCACAACTTAATTGAAGCAAAATATTCATAAATTAAAAGACCCAATTTCAATGGAAGTCAAAATTCATCAAATTTGAAAAGAGAATTTTTTGGTCTTCATGGTTGAAAGAGTAACCATGAATCAATCCCACATACATTTAATTACTCAAGAAGAATAAGAAGAATCTGAAGAAGAATCAAAGTTCTCCCAATTTCCAAGCTGTCTTCAATAGAGGTTGAGAGAAAATAGAGAGAATTTGAAGAGAATTGGAGAGGGTTTTATTTGAATAGGGGTGAATAGAGCTTAATTAGGGGTTTTAGGAGAGTTTTAAAATATTAAAACGACCCTAGGACTAATTAAAATTACTATTAAACCATTAAATAAATGAGGAGGAAAACTAAAACAGTCACTGGAAGGGACGACATCACGAACCATTTAGAGGCTCATGGTCCGTGAACCCGATCGTGGAACCACACTTGAGTCAAGGCCTTGGCAGGAAATTTTGGAACTCACTGGACCACCTCACGGACTGGCTCATGACCTGTGAGGCATCACACAGACTGTGAACTGGTCCGTGGTTCCTTACTTCAGTCGAAGTCCTGGACAAGGGTCCAGGAAACTCTCTGGATGTCCACACGGACACCCTCACGAGCCGTGAGGCATCACACAAACCATGAGGTTGTTCGTGGAGCCTCAATTGGCTCAGGGCCTTGGTCCAGGACCTAGGTTGCCCACTGGATTCCCCACAGATGGGCTCACGAGCTTTGAGCCCCCACACGGTCCGTGGTCCCTCCGTGAGGACATGCCTTAGCCAACATCACCCTTCCCTTTTCCAGAATGCTTTCATGCATAGGCAGTCCTACTGCAAAAGCCATAACTTCCATGTCCAAACTCCGAATCTATACAGACTAATTGCATTGCAAAGATAATTCAAGGGGCTTCAATTTGATAGGTTGTAACCCACACAATTAATCTCATACCAAGAGATACGACCATTTAAAGTCATCTCTACCACACGACCTCATGCAAAACCTAACCAATGCTACTCTTTTGAACATGGCTACCTAAGCAAGACCCAAAATGGTCATTAGATAACTAAAATAGGTTCAAAATGGGCCTTGATCAACAATTATGAAGCTCTAAAATTTTCTAGTTGTTACACTACCAAAGGTTCAAGAATGGTGGGAATGGTCATTTTCAAGATGGTCGAATGTATTTTTGTCAAGGTTCATCTAACACCCCAAATCCTAGGTTCAACAAATATAGGGGTCAAACGCTATATTTCATAGATAATAATGTTATTCCAACTTACAAGAAGTGTGGGAAGCGTCACAGTGTAGAGTGTTTAGCTGGATCTAATGTGTGCTTTAGGTATGGAAAGCTAGGTAACCATGCCAAGTATTGCAGAGATAGAGGTGGCCGACCTCATCTACTAGCCCAAACTTAAAATACAGGATGACAAACTCAGTGGGTAGAACTTTAGGATCGAGTGGTAGTGGTCAGTACCATAATAGTTTCTATGCTCTTTAGGCTGAAATGATGTGCAAGAGTCTCCAGATGTGGTAATAGGTATGTTACAAGTCTTTCACTTTGATGTGTATGCATTGTTGGACCCTAGTGCTAATCTATCTTTTGTATCTCCTTATATGGCAGTATGATTTGACACATCTCCTAAGATCTTTTTAGAGCCTTTTTCTATTTGTACCTCCACTGGAAATTTAGTTTTAGACAAGAGAGTTTATATAAATCATCCAATTTTGGTGCTTCATAAAGTGACTTCTAGATACCCAACCTATCTATATTGCTCTTTCTCGAATAGCCCCACCAGAACTCAACAAGTTAAAAGAACAATTGAAAGATTTGTTGTATAAGGGATTCATAAGGTAAAGTATTTCATCATGGTGTTCTTTTGTGTTGTTTGTGAAAAAGAAAGATGGGTCACTCCGAATGTGTATAGATTATCCATAATTGATAAAGTCACCATAAAGAATAAACATCCATTCCAATATTCAATGATTTCTTTGATCAACTCCAAGATGCAAGATACATTTCTAAGATCAATCTTTGGTCTAGTTATGTCACGACCCAAGCTAGACCCTGAAAGTAACACGTTGAATGAGATTCCCAAAGGAACTCAAAACTATCTTTCTTAGCATATCATAAGCATTCAAGGATAGTAGAGAAGAACATAAGTGGAAGCCTAGACATAATCATAAACTATAGCATAAGGGTAATAAAAAATGTTATAAGAGTCATACATCATGTCCAATAAGCTTCTAGGTATTAGATTTTGCGTGGGCTAAGACATATCCCTAGATCACCCTCAAATAAAAGTAAAATACATTCTAAATCATAACATAAATGATGGATGATTATAGATTCCATCCCCGAAGCATGAGGACTCACTCAATTTGTCTCTTAAATCAATCCAAATTTAGCCATGAGGATGAGGAGAAAGATAGTCACCTATCACTCCATTATCATATAATGTAGGCATAAAGTATGTATTACTACATTTGAATGTACTAAGTATGTGGGAATGTAATACAATATTGTACACAAGCTATATAACTGAACAATGCATGAGCAAGGATGCAAGGACCCCCACACTAGCAAGTATGAAAATACAGGGAAAAAGGGAATTTGGAAATTTTAGTGTTAATGTATGAGCCACATCTACAACCCATGGTTCAAACTATGAGTTATAGACAGGTTCAAAGTTCAGGCAGTGAGGGTGGAAAATTTGTCTAAGTGAAGATGAGGTTTAAAAGTGGTAAATATGATCTATAAATGAAACTATGGACCCTACTATGGGTTCGTGGATGAGTGAACTAGGTTGAGCAAGTTTTTAATTTTTGAAATGGGAAGTACATATAAATAGGACAAGCCCTATTCCTATCATGATATGTTTATCTTGAAAAGCTTACGAATGTATAGTTATGTTTATATTTTTTGGAACTAGACTTAGCACCGAATGAGATCTAAGGTAGGGGACTATCCCAAAAAGTCCTTATATAAAGTCTTTTGTCTCATAACTATGTGGCACCATAGGATTATGTATTAGCTAGTAGGTCCACATATAGCGCCATGTTCATTATACTTACAAAGTAGGGTATAGTCTACCTTGGCAAGTAGAGTACTCCTTCTCTAGTGTGGAGGCAACATTGGGATTCCATGTAGTATATTGCATGGTCTTAGTGTCAGTTAAGGTCTCCTCCAACATAGTTATGTATATGGCATATTGTGATGTTGTGTTCCTTCAAGCATGTTTTAAATAAGGCATTGATCATCCATTAAATATTGAGATTATTATCCTTTTTATGGATATACATCTTGTTTATTATGGCATATGATTTTTTTGTTGCATTACATCCCCCATACTTAGTACATTTCATAGTAGTAAGACATATTTTGCCTACATATTTCACCATGTAGGGTCCAACCACCATCCTCCCCATACTCACGATTGTCTTTGGATCAATGGCTTTGCTCATTGGGTAAGTCCTCTAGTTCATGTATAATAGCCCCATTTTATCTAGCTTGTTATTTATGACTATGACACTTTTATTTCAGTTTATATACATTTGAGGGTGAACTTGGTACATGTCTAAGCCTCCCGCCCTGTCTATGTTTTAGTGGTATTGTTAGATATGCGGTTATTTATGTATTGACTATGACACTATCTCTTTTATTTATGTTGATTGAACCTTAGTCCCTATCCCTTAGTTTCTGCTTGTTTTAATATTTATACCAATTATGTGCTTTATATATGCTATAGGGCTTGTTTGGGGTACCTTTGAGCTCTCTATTCACCATGTCATGCCTAGGCTCTAGTTTTGCGTTATGAAAAGCTTGGTATCAAAGCACTAGGTTGTAAATGGTCCTCAAAAATTTAACATACCACATATAAAGTCTTGTTCATGATTATAAAGTGTGTCACAAATATGATTAGGAGACTATAAGGCATTTAGGAAATGACTAACTTTTTTTATGCTCTATATTGTGCCTTAGAACTTGTCCTAAGATTTCCTATTTCTAATGACTTTTTCCTTGTATTTCTAGATAATTCCTCCAATAAGAGTGCCACCACCAAGGGATCTTATCCTAGATGAGGACCAAGTTTCTCTGGTTTTATAAACTCGATAAGAGGAATGTGTCACTCATACTTTCATGACCCGGATAGGGGGCCTAGATGTGACATGGCGAAGGAGAACCCAAAAGCCCTCCCAAAATCCCTTAATCAAGCTATCATAGCATCATTTTACACCTCATCGGTTTGGAAGCGTGGAAAATAAACACATAAGATATAAGTTCTAAGGAATTGGGGACTTTGGGACTCAATCTATGGGGCTATTTCCAAGAAAGCGGTGAACATGGATTCACTTTACACATATCAATTATCTCTAAGGGGAACGGGTAAGTAGGATTTACTATGGGGGCACACCGGGGTTATGGGACTTTCCACATAAGCACATAGTCAGTAAAAAATCACCAACATTTAACTCATAGGAAATTTAAATAAAGATTCTTTAAGACAAGACTAATAAGCATATTCCCATAAACATAACAATCGACATAACAAAACAACGTATGGGAGTACAATGGTCCAAAGCCTCTACATAAGATAGGCGGGGGCCATGACATATTTTGAGGCTCACCCTCAAAACAAAAGTACCAAAAATAAGCAAACACTAAGGTAGATGGAAAGTGTCTATTGCCCCTGAACAAAAGGGCTCACCAAAACAAGTCTTCAAGATAATCAAGCGTCGCCCGGTGGAAGGTAGGAATCGTCTCCGGTCCCTACATGGATAGAAAATGTAGATAGAAATATGGGTTAGCACAATTAAGCACTAAGTACGTGGACATGCAAATGCATATGCACATGAGACTATGACAACCTATATGACAAGGGCGCATATACAGAAATGAATACAAGAAATAACAATATATCAATAAGCCATGAAGGTCATTATGCATGCCATAACATAAAGCTCATATAAGTAGGGTAAGGGATGGAACCATAACCGACAACATAAATCCATGTGAGCTATAACATGAAGCTGCCTAATGTGACCTATCATTGGGTAAGAAAAGATTACTTGGCAAAGGTAATCTATATCACACCTTACGGGAAACAATACACATTTTGGATGATGGCCACCTTCCTTAATACCCATTTCGGAGGATTTCATAACATAACATAACACAGCATATCATATCATATCAGGTCATACCAAGGCAACACATATAGGCTCAAGGCTTACACTCACATAGTTCAAAATCATGCATCATATGGCCCAAAAGCCAAACCAACCTTCATGTCATGCTTCATGTAAAGATTAGCTCCATATCATATCATATCAAAATGTTGTAAGCACCCAAGATGCTCCAAGAGCCATATCATATCAAATCATAGACTTAGTGTGATCACAACTTAGCCTTAACCCAT